>VZTB01002859.1:107094-226585 GCA_013397245.1 Thryothorus ludovicianus | reverse complement strand
AGGAGAAGGAAAAGGAAAAGGAAAAGAAAAAGAAAAAGAAAAAGAAAAAGAAAAAGAAAAAGAAAAAGAAAAAGAAAAAGAAAAAGAAAAAGAAAAAGAAAAAGAAAAAGAAAAAGAAAAAGAAAAAGAAAAAGAAAAAGAAAAAGAAAAGAGAGAAGATTCACGGAGTAGAGATTCTAGATGGATTTTGGCCTGGTAGCTCTCATACGGTGTGGAAGGAGCACCTCATGTGGTGACAGATATCAGGTGCTGGCCAAGGAACTGAAGCAGCTTCCTAAGAAGTGTTTTGTGATCACACCAAATGTCCATCAAGGAGAGTATTTTCTGTCTAATCCTGGTCAGTAGCATGTACTTAGAAAAACTTGGGGACTGGACAAAATAGAACATTTTTCTCTTGATATACCACTTATGGCTTCCAGCAACCTGTGCTTTAGGGACTTTAATCTCCTTTTGATCCCATTATTCTGTTTGCCTTTACAAAACCCTGCTGTGGGGATTTCCCTCACCAAAATAGCCAGTGTGTGAAAAGCACTTCCATTTTTTTTTAATTTTAAGCCTGCCTCAGCAAGAACCCTGATCTACTGTGTTCTGGGAAACTACAAATACTTTTTCCTTCCTTATTCTCTTCAATCTATTCATGGCTTTAGACATTTTCCATACCCTTGCCCTGCATAAAAGATGAAAAATTCCAGGCTATTCAGTTTTCCTTTCTTATGATTTACTTCTGTCCACATTTTTGCTCTTCTCTATTCTTTTTTAACATTACAGCCCCTTTTTCTGAGATCAGCAGACCACCATTTGGAGCCCTCCTGGTGTGGGAGAAATACCTATTATTACAGTCTCATAATGATGATATTGGTTTTCTATTTTTTCTTCTCCTCTTCCTTCCTAAAAAGTTCTAACATTTTCTTTGTCATTTTGACAAAGGAAGGCTGAGCTGGCATTTTCAGAGAAACTATCATAAGAAGTAGTAGTTAATTCAGAGTTCATTGTATCACATGCAGAGCTAGGGCTGTTTTTTATCTCATCTGCAGTTTTTCACATTCCCTGACAGTGATTTTCATCTGCCATTTTATTGTCCAGTCAGTCAATATTGTGAGATCCTTTTGTGCCTTGTAGCCACTAGTTTGGATTTTACTATTCAGAGTATCTCTCTATATAGGCAGCAGCCTCATGTCTCATTAGTAAACCATTTTCCAGATCTTTCCAGACTATGTTAATCATATTATTCCCAGAACAGACAACTGGGGAACTCACTGAGGGGAGGTGTCTTCCTTCATAATGAAAATTGAACATAAATCCCCTTTGCTCCCTCATTTTCAGGCTCCTTCCACCTGCTCTTGTCTTTGCTAAGTTTCCTTGAGACTCTTATGAGGATATTTGTCAGAAATGTTGCAAAGATGCAAATACAAGTCACCTGTAATCTTACAGGATCCAAAGTGCTCCTGCAGCCATGTGCAGCACAGCTTTCCCCAGATCAAGGAGCTATTCCCAACAGATTTTTCCATACACTACTAAAGGCTATTCCTGGCTAGTTTTCTTAGCTTTTTTCTGGTACGTCAGACAAACTTATTAATCTCTTTTTCTCCAGATCACCCCCAAATACTATTAAACAACAGACTACTTTTTCTACTCCTCTGGTAATGGAGCTGAATTAAGAAAGAGGCTACAGATCACAGATCAGCAGTTTCATATCTGAATCCCTTTATCATTTGGGACTTGAAGTTTTTTATTGTTCATTTTATCACCTTTTTTATATATATTCTTGCTCTTGACAGCTAGATTTGAGACAGATCACCTCTAAAGAAAGGCTATGGTGAACACTGATGCAAAAAAATAATTTGTATTTTCTGTTATAGCCTTAACATCCTTCAATGCTTCTTCTATACCTGGGCTATTTATTGCCCCTCCAGCTCTGGCAGCTTTCTTCTGAGGTAGTAAAGCAAAAAAAATTGCTATCTGATAGTTGTGCTTTTTTTTTTTTTGCACATTTCACCTCAAAACTCTTTCCTATTTAATGTCTGACACTGAAGCTTTTATAGATCATAAAGCAATTGCCTAAATCCTATCTCTAAGACCAACAGGCAATTGACTGCAGAAGAGGGAGTAATGTAAATGAGCTGTACTGAAGACAAACTTCCCAACTGTTTGAGAAGACATGGATATTTGTGGCCATCTGGATGGCACCTGAAGTGACTTGTAAAAGTGTGAGGTAGGTGCCAGGACTCATAAGTTCAGTTTAGTGGAATATCAAAGTACCCTTGCAGCTACCTCTTCCATCAGTGCAGCGACACAGGTTTACTTCATCAACTCTTACATGGCTGTCAAGGCTTGCTGCAGAAAGTCTTGTGGAGAAGTAAATGGGAAATACTTTGCTGACACTGCTCAAAAGAACTCTCATTTCTTGGACTGGCAATTTCATTTCTGACTTCCTCACCTTTCTGGTCATACTTCTAAACATTAAAAGAGTCAGAGATATTACCTTAGCAGTAAAACTTCCGTTTTTTTCTTCTCTCTCTGTTTCATATTTCCTGAATTTCTTTTAGGGAAGCAAAACAGGAGAATGGGAAGTGAAACGTCTAACCTATTATACCTGACTGATCAATATATATCTTTTTTTTTGCACTACAGTAGAAAGCTATGAAGTTGGCTTAGGTGTTTTCACAGCTTACAACTAATTTTCTTTACCTCAGTCTAGGCAGACCCAAAGGAAACCTGTGCACACTAAAAAGTAAAAAGGCTTGAGGACATCTGCAAAGGAAAGACACTTCCCTCTGGTTTGAACTTAATGGGACTTGCTGACATAGCTCAACCAGAGAAAGAAGAAAATGGCACCAAGTGCTTGCAAAAGGCCTGGCAGATTTATTACAAACACCAACTACCTGCATCTAACATGTAAACACATATTGCTAAGTACTTGAGACAACCCCATGCTCAGAGGGTGGCTGTCAGAATAACTTTAACTTTCTGAATTTGCTAGTCTAGATAAACACCTGCTACTGATGAAGCGGGTGAGACAGGCAAAGGAAAGATGTGACTCGCCATAGATTATGATCCAAGCAACTGAGACAGAATGAAAAAGGTCTGAAAACCAGTTGACACATCATCTGTGAGTTGTGGCACTGAAAATAAGACCTCAAGAGTGTGAAATATCTACGGCATAAATAGGTAGTGGATTGGGCACTTTTGGAGCATTGACTATACTCAATGGAGAGAAGCAAGAATTTATTTTTCTTTGTTTTAATTTAAGATACGTAATCAATCTTACCCATTTCTGACAACTCTTTTTAGATGCAGGGTGTTAGATGACTCACATCCTTAAACTGCCTGTCTCCCTCTGCTAATTGTGAAATAAATCCTGGTTGTACCCCAGACATTTGGCCAGATGAACACCTCTGTAGATGTTGTAAATTTGTGTCCATGTCTGAGCCCAAAATGCACCTGGTGGAAGGGTCAGAGGGGTCTGCAGAGAGCTCTCTGTGGCAATGCCCACCCTCCCTTCATGTCACAGCAGCCCTGTGGTTCCCAGCCCTGCAGCTCCCACAGCACAGCCACAGAACTGGAACCCTCCCTTTCCTCTGCAGGGCTGCCAGCTCTGTCAGTCGCTGAAACTGAGAGGATTAGGACAGAATAAAGAAAATCCCTACTGCTTTTTGCCTCGGGGTAGCGGAGCACTGCAGGAATGGACACGCCAGGATCATCTTGATTTATAGAGTGGCATCCCAGCTGGTCTCATGTATTTAATCCTTTTGTGCCAGGTGGAAGTTGAGAAGTCTGCACTGTAAAGTTGAATTGTATACATATAAGTCTAATTAAAAAAAAAAAAAAAAGAAGGAAAAAAAAGTCTGTTTAGGATTTATAAAATCTAAAATTTATTTTAATGTGACTGTAGATATTCTGATAGCAAGTGTGAGAAATAACAGTGAAATGAGAAATAAAAGCTACACATAGAATGGATTTTGGTTTTTTTTTTGTTTTACTAGCATTAGAGAAATAGCAGAAAATCTTTTTGTATACTGTTCTGCTCTGACTGACAGGTTCATGTTCAAATTTTAATGTTGCTAACAGCCATTCTCTCAGCAAAAACATCTTTTTGTGAATAAATTCTGTTTATGTTTTTTCTTACAGTGCTAAAACTCTGCCCAATGATTACATCAAATACATATCTGTGATAAAAGATGAATGGGATAGAATGCAGGTGACAGCATGGAAAATGAACTCTGCCACCTTTCACTTGCACTGCTTCCTAATAAGTTTCTCTCAGACACTAGTACTGTAAACCTCTGAGACATTCCTAATACAGCAAACACAGCAAAATAAAACTGAACTCATCTAAAAAATAAGTGACTATTCAATAAACATTTTTCATATATTTCTCTGCCCCTAGAATTACACTTTTCTCAAACACAGAAAAAGAAAGATCCAGCATGACCACATTTTCCCCTATTTATGTTAATTTACACGTGCTCCCCTACACAAATCTTCCCAGTTTCATACTTACTGTCTATTTTTAATGAGGAGACTATTACCATGGGAAACATGTTAACACAGTATGACTTTATGATAAAATTTACCATTCCATAGAATCATAGAATCATTTAGGTTGGAAAAGCCCTCTAAGATCATAGAGTCCAACCATTAACCCAGCAATGCCAAGTCCTACACTAGCCCACATCCCCAAATGCCACATCTACACATCATTTAAATGCCTCCATGGATGGTGACTGCATCACTGGTCTGGGCAGCCTGATATTTTACTACAGGAGTCTTCTAAGTATTTAAGTTTTTAAGGCCTTGACTTATTCAAATGAAATTAATTTTGTGTGTTTTGGGGATTTGGGGATGAGATTTGCAAGCAGAAATTAAGGCTTTGAAGATATACAAATGTTATCTAATGCAAATTCCTCTGGTATTCACAAAATCTCATCTCACTGCACCTCATTTTGGTTGTGTCTGGAACCTGCTGCTGCACAGCGTGGAATAAGCCAGCCTCCACCTCCTGGGGAAGCACCAATGAAATAATTATCTGCTTGCTAAACATTTCCTGCCTCAGCTGTGGAGCCTGATCCAAATCTGCTTTGCCTGTGACCTTTCACAAATCCATTTCTCCAGGGCTTTTTACACCTGATGGATGCTACAGGGAGCTTGTGGCACATTCACTCTGCACCTGCAATCCTGCAGACAGAGATGGCAGCTCCCACACCACTGAGAGGTGCTAAGCCTGATTCCCCTTGGGTCCCTGGGCTTTGAGCTTCTGTTTGAGGACACTGTTAGAATAGGCAGGATTCATCTGATTAAAGACAGATATTTATAATGGAGGCATATTTGTGAGCCACTCACCTGAATCTTCCTTTCTACGTGTCTACCTGAGGATGAAGAGGCTACTGAAGGTGCCTTTTCCTCTCCACTGCTTCCAAAGGCAGCCTCAGGCAACCAGCTGTGGTGAAAATGTCTGTCCTGCAGGATTAGGAGAGATGGATCCCATCTCTTCTCCAAACATCTGTGTGTGGGTGACGCTGTGGGGCTGCTCACATTTTCAGGGTTACCCGTGTGCATCAGGGCTTCCTGTGTGGATGTGACCTGCAAAAGCAGGCAGGCAGATCTGCCCCTCCTTCTAGAACTGGGCTCATTTCTGCTCTGTTCAGGATTGCCCAGGGAAGCTGTGGAAGCCCCATGACCCATGGAAGTGTTCAAGGCCAGCTGGATGGGGCTCTGAGGAACCTGGGCTTGTGGAAGGTGTCATTGTCCATGGCTGGGGGTTGGAACCAGAGGATCTTTAAGGCTCCTTCCAGCCCAGGCAATTCTAGGATTCCATGTGGCATTTCCAACTTCTTCAGAGCCACCTTCTTTACTCAGAAAACTGCACAGAAACCTGTCACCCAGAGCAGCTGCTGAATTTTCAGATGGCACTGTATTTCAGTGCCTGATTAGATATCTTGGACCTTGGTTTCCTCTTTCCTTCTGTGTCTGTCCCAAGATGATCCAACTTGACCTAGAATTGTGGGGCTTGCCTTCGAGGTTTGGCACTTTAAACTTAAGCCTTGAAGGCTTGTTGTTAAAATCCCCTTGGATTGCCTGAAAACAGTTTTTTCAGGCTTCCCTGTAAGGAGTACAAAAGGTGGAAGAGCTATAAAAAATGTTTTTTTATGTCAAGTAGTGGATCAAATACAGCAATGGCTACATCAAAGTATTTGCATGCCTGATTTCTATTTCTCTCAAAGGGAATGCAAGCAGGTAAACATTTTCCTAGGTCTGGCCCACAGGCTAAACAGACTTTCAAAGGATATATAACATTTAGGTATTTTGTAAGTAAACAGTATTTATGTGCTACTGCACAGAAGCAGCCTATTTTCAGTTTTCACATGTAAGAAAATTTCAACTCATCCTTTTAGACACAACTGTGTGTGGTGGTAAGTTGGACAAGATGGCATCCCAAGGAGATTAAATTACCCAAATATTTCTAGTATAAAAGGCAAGTGGAAGTACAGCCATGAAACATCCTGGCACGCAGACAATAAGCTCCAAAGTGACCTCAGAAGTTTATTGGTGCCTATTTCTGCCTGCAGACAGGAACTGTTGTGTTTAAATCAAATCAGGTAACTTAATAATTTTATCTAATCAACAAAGATTATAAAGAGGAGGTTACTGTACTCCTTCACCTTATCTTAAGACCTTTTTTTGATCCTACTGCTGGAACAGAGAGGCCACACCAACTTGACTTAGTCTGGGATTACAGACCGTGTTAGTTCAAATTGCAACATATTTCTACTTTGTTCTTTCCCCTGCTTCGTTTATGGTTAATGGCAGCTGTTCCTCATGGGCCTCAATAGAAAAAGGATTGTGTTCAAATACCAGCACACCACTTTATCAGTAAAAATATTTCTTGACACTTTTGACTTTAAAGTTTCGAGTATGAATAATCCCCTGTTCTGTACAAGAGGTTTCATAGGAAGTGTCTGACAAAGCCAGTGCCTAAACCCTTAGTTCCTGAGTTTATTCCATAGCCTGAAGTGTTTTTTTTTTCTAAGCACTCATCAGAGTGAACCTGCCTCAGCTCCTTCACTCTTGAGATGAACTGTACTACCAGAGGCTGTTTTTGCTATACCCACAGCCAGCAGCATCCCAGGCTGGAAGAGTGGGAGCTTCCAGTGCTCCCAGCATGGATGGCTACACCTGATTGTGCAGTCTGCTTACAGGGAGGAGACGAGCTCCTAACCAGTGTTTTTCTGACCTTTTGCAGTACTTAATGATGGGAGGACTCATTTGCTAGACTTTATGAGCTATTTTGATTTGACCTCCTTTGACTGGGAGGGGAGATTGGATAAGTGTTCTGAATACAGGCACCTGGGGTGTCAGTCACCTAAATGCAGGCATGGAGTGACCTTTGAGATGCCCCAGAGCATCTGAACTACCTCCTATCTGCAACACACAGGAATTACCAGAGGCCCACAGCTCCCTAGAGCTGCAGCTAGAAGCCAGTCAGAATACTAGAGAATTTTTTGTTCATACATTTAATTTTCACCTTATCCTGCAGATACATACCACTTACCTTGAACTTAGTCAAGAGGAATATTTGTGCACCTCTCTACAAGTTAGAACTGTTATACAAATAGAAAAATTAACTTCTGCAGTCCTCTTAGCGATGGAGGGGGTAGATAGATGCTTTTGCTTTGGCTTTAGAATGTTCAAAAAAATCTCAGGCAGGAAAAGGAGAAAATATCTTACCCATCTCTTTCTATCTAAGGCCTAACTGTTTGCTTCAGCTATATAAACTTCTGCCTTTGGTCAAAATCAATAAAGTCATGCCAGTTGACTTGATGGGGTTATGCCCAAAGCTTAACCAGATCACTTACTTCAAATATAACAAGAAGACAAGGGCTGCATCTGTATCTTTCAACCTCAGGTTCTCCAAGCACTAAATTACATCATGCAGCAACTAAGAATAGTCATGCCATTAAAAATGTTCAGAGACAGTTAAAAGCCCAACTGCTACCCGTGACCCAAATTCAAAATGGCCTTCAAATTTATTTTAGGATGCAATATGATGCTTTTGATTCCCCTTTCCCTTGATCTGTTGTGTAAATTAGACCTGTTGTGGAGGAGCAGTGGAGGTTTTGGTGACAGATGATGTTCCCAGTGAAGTCTCTGGGGTGAATTTCCCTCTAATTTCTACTGATGTGACATCAAAAGTAACCCTTAAGACAATTAATTGAATTACACAAGTAAGTTACATTTCTGTGGGGGTATACTCCCAGGAAAATTACTTCCTAAATTGCACCTGGACAGCAGTGTTAGTGAGGGCAAAAGAAATGTGTGGTAGTAACAAGGGAAAAGCTTGGTTAATAATTCATCCATAAAATGTACATGATACAAATGATAGTGAATTCCTTACAGAATCAAAACATAAACAAAAATCCCTCTCTCTGTCCTCAGGGATGAGACCCATGCCATTTAATCTATGTAATTGTCAATCTACCATGTAAACATTCTTTTAAAAGTCTTTAAATTTGAATTTAATTGCTACCAGCTCTTGATTACATACAGACTACATAATCTATCATTGAATCAAATAATTATTATTACTGTTGGGAAATAGGGAATTATGCCAGAGCCTAAAGGAGAACTGCATGGCAGGTGAGAAACAAACAAATGAGGGTGGGGTAATCAATCTCCCTACCATAAAATGCTAACGTTGTCCTAATAAATATGAATTCTCTTCCATTGCTTGAAATGCTCCCTACCAAGCATGTCACTTAGCCTGTGGCATACTTCAGTTTAGTTTAAAGTGGCACTACTATTAACACTTTAGTAAAATTATAATAGTTCCCTTTCATTTTCATAAAAGTAATTAAATTTATCAGTTTTCTTGTTATGCAACAAGTCAAGCAATAAATGGACAAAAAACGTTCAATTTATGGTATTTTTGAGTTAGCATCCTATGCACCAGGGATTATTCAGATATGAGATTCTGAATTAACGATTTTTTAAAAATAAATATTAAAAAAAAGAGGAAATAAGAATGATATTGGAAGGGAAACATTCCTGTAAGTTCCTGCATTGACAAAATTATATTAACTACAGGATAGCTACTAATACTTTGTTGCAAGCTCACAATTTTTTCAGATAAAACTAACCTGGTAACTCCAGAAGGAGACAGAAATTTAAATTGCTCTTAAATAAAAAAATATCTCACCTTGGTGAGAAGTAAATTGTGTGCTTGGACAGACTGGGCTTTTCAAGGTACACTGAACCTAGAGGATGCACTGAATGGAAGGATGTATTCTTCTCATGGAATGTAAATAAAGAACTCTGAAAGGAGCTGTGCCATGAAATCTGCTTAGAGATAAAGAAACTGGTTAAGACAGGAAATAATATTCTTGGAGATTTCATAATTTACACTGACCAAATTTCAATCCCCCTCATGAATAGAAATGCTTAATATGTTTTAAAACTAGTGTTAATATATTATTCAGAGACAAGTGTAAAAGTCTGTGTTTGATTTATGACTGCAAAGAATGAAAAGACAGAAAGACAGGCAGCCCCCAAGGCTATTTTGTCCAGGTGATACATTCCCCAGTCTGATTTGTGGTGTCCCATATGATGAGATTCCCAATCCTTTGAAGGTCAGTTATGCAGGGACAGAAGTCCAGCAGGGATGTTCTGCTTATTTTTCAGCCATATGCTGGCCTGCAAGGGGGACCTGCAAACTCAGCTGCCTCACTCTATAAACAGGAGAGGAAAAATAGAGAGAGATGTGTTAAACCCAGTCGATTTCACCTCGTTACACCGTGCTGCCAGAAGTGCAGGTTACTCAGATGTGTTATCCCTGTCCCTCTGCTGGCAGATTAGGGACAGGAACTGTGGGGTGAAAGAAGGGATTACAGGCAACCTTGCCCCTGATAAATCACAGTTGTGCTAATTACCAAAGAAGAGGAACAGCCTTGCTTCTGATGGGCTGCAGCTGCGACTAATAAAGATAGGTGTGATAAAAGGGGTGGGTTGGGTGGTTAGAGGAGTCTTCTGATGAAGAGGATCTGGAGGGAGAGAGTCTTGAGGAGGTAGAGGGCCCTGAGGGAGAAGGAAAGATGCAGAGAGACACAAAGAAGACTGAAACAAGGAAGAGAGTTGCTGCTGGCAAAAAGATCAGCTGTGAGGTTAGTCTGGGTCTGATGGAGTCGAAGCCTGCAGTCAGAGTTGAGCTAGTCAGAGTCTGCAAAATGATATTTGCAGTCATAGTTCAGCAGGAGATAACCAGCAGTCAGAACTGGGCCCTTATAGTAGGAGCTTGCTGTAATCAAAGTCAGGATAGTTGAGCCATAAGGAAGAACAAACTGGGACCCTTTTCATGTTGTTAAAGTCTGTGTCTTGGCTTGTTTCTATCCCTAACAAGAGGTCTGATGCAACACGGGACAAGGAAGCTGAGAGGTGCCAACCTACCAAACAGATCTCAAGCTTGTGAGAGCTAGGAAAGCCCCTGTGAATGTTGCTAAGTTTTATGAATAGATTCTTTTAGGCTTTCTGACCCAGGGAAGTGATCAATGAGGATTTGCATTGTAGCAAGAATTTATTTTTCTCTTTTGTCAAAGACCCCTTCATAATACTCTCTAACAAAATATTATGCTTGATAGTGGGTAAGAAACTTGATGAGATATAGGTGACACAATCTCTGTTCTGTCTCAAACCTGGTCTTGGACCAGATCTTCATAAAGGTTTAGACCTTAAGTGTATGTTCTGGCAAAATTTTCAAATCTGCTACCTTGAACTACTTTTATATCCTTGAATTTATTCAGGACTGTGTTCTTTAAGTGCTTATATCTATGCACAATTGAACATCTCACAAGATGTCTATATTTATCAGCCTGCTTTGTCCTTATTTTTTCAGTGTAACAGCTGTTTTTAGCTGATCTTAGTCTTTAGAAAATGAGCAGGATAGAAATTATCTGTTTTTCATATACATGTGCAGGCAGCTCAGTGTGAGCAGGCAATGGGGCTTCTGTTGTAACAGTGAACACAGTTCTTCCACTTAATTGGATGATCAGAAGATTTGAAAGTAAGACGATTCTTTCCAATCAATACAATTTCTAAGCAAGTGTTTTCAAATGCATTTTCCCATTTCATGAATTGGAAATGAAGAGACTCCTTTCCTTTGGGAATCCGTGACCTCAGTGAGTACTGAAACAAAAGCACACCAGATCTTTAACTTTTGAGAACATTTATGGAGTAGGGCTTTGTTTTCACTCTCTGGCCACATCTGATGGCAAATTGTGTTTTTATTAATTTATGTTCTTTAATATTGTGGCCAGGAAGACAAATAACTGTCTCAGTATATAAACACTTCCCTGGAAAAGAACAGATTTCAAACCCAGTTTCCCTCATGATCTTCTAATTAGCTCTTATATGAGAGGTTGTGGTATTTCAACAAGGAAAAGATGCTGGGTTTCAAGAGAAAGCTTGCAGCTAACTCTTAAATAAATCTGTTATCCTATTTTGGCGACATATGGAACAAGCTTTAGATCCACACAAATTCCTTTAATTCCTCAATATATTTAAAACATATCATCATTTAGGCTGTAAAAGACCTCTAACATCAAGTCTAAAGTAGCTGAACCTGTGTGACTCATGCAAAGCAACACAAGAAGACAGGAATAAAATCTGGATTTTGGAATCCTGGTACAGTGTTTTCAGTAGCAGGAGTCTTGACTTCTCTTCAAACCAGCACCTGGGCTTTTCTGCAAGCCTCTAACACCTTCCAGACCAGCAGAAGGGTAGCAATTATTGCCTATCACTAAACTGAAGTGACAGAGAACAGCATCAAAACAGCACATTTGTCAAAAAAAGTATTTGAACATTTTACAATATTTTAAGAGAATGCATCTGTTTTTCCACAGTTGAAATGATTACTCACCCCACCACAAGTTTTGATGTCTGTTTTAATCTCTGATGCTTTGAAATACACAAAATAATGAACAGCTGCTCTGGCTGAAGAAATGTAGAAGCAAAGTTGAGGTACTTAACTCTCATAAAAAAAAAGTTTATTGCATCTGAAATAAAAAAGCAATAAGGGATTATTGTTGATGCAGAAAAAAACATAATAGTGATAAGAACAAAGTAAACTTTTTCACCTCCTTTCTTCCTGAAATCTGACTGCTGCCTTTGTAACAGACCTTTGGATGGTGTGCACATCCCCGTGGTTCTTGGGAGGGATGAACTGTTTCATTTTCCAGTGCTGTGTCTTGATGCACTGCCTTTACCCGTCCTGTTTTCATCAGGAGAAGAGTTAATTTTTTTCTTAGTAGCTGGCCCAGTGTAGAATTTTGGGTGCAGTGTAAAAATAATGTTGATAACACACTGATGTTGTAGTTGTTGCTCAATTGTGCTAAATCAAGGACTTTTCCTTTTTACATGCTCTGCCAGTGATCAGATGTCCAAGAAAGGGGGCATGGCCAGGGTGGGGGACTGGAACTGGCCAGAGGGATGTTCCATACCAAACAACACCACACTCAGTACAGAAACTGGGGGAGTTGGCCAGGGAATGGCAGTTGCTGCTTGTGGGTGGGCTGAGCATTGATTGGATTGTGGCAAGTAATTTTATCATGGGTCACTTTTCTCCATTACAAGAGTCATTATCATAACTACTAGATATGATTTTATTTCAATTTTAAAATAAATTTTAACTCATGAATTTTCCCTCTTTTTTTTTAGTTTCCTCCCCCTCCCTCTGAGGAACCAGTGGAGAGCAGGGTGAGTGGCTGCATGGTACTTAGTTGTAACAAGGGTTAAAACCACAGCTCTGTACTCAATTGCCTATTGGTTATGTTTTTGAACTACAAGCCAGCTATGTCTGTTTTTCCTTTTATACCTATTAATTATGGTTATTCTAGCCAAGGTTTGCAAACTTTTAAGCAGAGGAACATGCAAGGAATCTATGAGGAAATTGCTTGAAGAAAAAGCAGCAAAGGCCTGTGAAATTCACCTGGCTGATCTAAGCCCTTCCTCACAAAGATTCCCTTGCCAACACTTCACCATCTTGGTGGCTCTCCTTTGGGTACTCTCTAATAGCACAGTGTGTTTTTTATGTTGTGGTGCCCAAAACTGCACACAGGGCTTGAGGTGAGGCTGCCCCAGAGCAGAGTGGGACCATCCCCTCCCTTGCCAGGCTGATTCCCCAGCCTGTCTGTACAACCAGGGTTCCCTGTCCTGGGGGCAGAGTCCAGCACTCCCCCCTGTTAGACCTCACATGGCTTTAGAGGGACTGACACCCCTCGTGGAGCAGATTGCTGCTCACAGGCAGAGGTTTGAGCAAACACAGGTGCTGGAGTCAACACACTGACTCACAAAGCTCTGCAGACATTTCCTTGCTCAAATTCAGCACCTAGATGGATTTGGATTCTTGCTGACCTGCCAGGGATTCTCACATCATGGCCAGTTTTCAGCTGGCACAGATACACCAGCTGCTTCCTGCCCTCACATTTTTCTGGGAGAGGTGGAGTTAAGAGATGGGCAGATCTTTGCCATTCTTTTAGCTGGTTTGAGAGTCTGCTGGTGTTGGTTCATGCTGAGTAATCAATTCAGGCAGAGGGCTGTGACTTGTCTCCGTTCCTGCCCTGAGCAGGAACTGGGCCCAGGGAAGAATCTGTCTTGTGATTACCCAGCCAGAGCAGTGGAAGTGAATTGCAAAGGATGACTACTTTTATTTGAGAATTTGATTTATAATCCTTTTTGTTACATTGTTTTTAAGAAGATAGTTCACATATAAATCTTTATAAAGTCATTGATGTCCTATAACTCATCTGTGTACATGATGAGTTCTGCAGTGAAACAGATTCTTTAAGACTAAAGTAAAAATTTCATTTAGGAAGGCTCTGTGTGCCTCTTTTCTACCCTTAAACCTAGTGATTTATTTGAAAACAATTTAAATAATGTAAGGAAGTTCTCTTTCTTACATTATTTATAAATTATTTATAAAAATAACACCATTGCCTTTTGGAATAAGCATTGAATACAAAAGATCAAGCAAACATTGTTACACTTGATATCTTATCCACAGTTTCAGACCCATCAGGATTTAACATTTATTAGAGATTAATGGAAGGATGAGGTGAAACATGATGGTGATACAAACAGAAGCAGGGCAATTGTCAGAGGATGCTCTCTGTGCATGTGTGTAGCACATTACCTCCTAGAAGGAATCAATCAAAAATTGACCATGGAAAAACAATCCCAAATAGCACGGTCCCAACTGCAGTAGAGCTGGGACAGAACCACAGGTTGTGCAAAGCTCAGTGATTTCCTGAGTTACAAAACCAGGGGATCTACCTATTTGTAGTTTATTTTTTTAAATATGTGTTTGCAAATGACAGAACTGTTAAGTTCAGCGTGTGTGATTTTCTTCTCACTTATGTCAGTGTCAATCAGGGATATCTTCACTGAATTTACTTAACAAGCTTCTTTCTGCCCTCTGGCTTCCCTGTAGCTAGTCCTAATTAAAACTGTGCAAAAAGTTGACTGGGTAAGTCGCTCTCTAAAAAAATATTTTAAAATCTTAGATTGATTAAAGGAACTGAGATGGTTGATTGTGCCAAAGAGGTCTTATCTTGGCTTGCAACTGAGAACCTGTTTATCTAAGTAGCAAAGACTCAAATGGCTTTCAGGCTTGAGTGCTGTAAGCAGAGATTCAGAGGCCCTATCTGTACTCCAAGCCAGGTAAGAAGCAGTTTGGATATGGACGTCCCAAACACTGCAGGATATTCAGGTATCTGAGATGTATGCAAAAACTGAGAACACCTGCTTTAGGTTTTTTATTAGCACCTATTTCTTTACATGTTGTCTCCCAGAAAATGCGTCATTGTGGAAATATCAAAACAAAATATTTCTTTGTTCTGAAAAGTTTTTTGTTTCTGTTTATTTGATTTTTCTGCCATATGTAAACGTTGTAACAGTGATGGTTTGGTTCCCTGAAAACCTCTTTCATGTAGGAGAAATAAATAATTTGCTAGGGTTGTCTTTTTTTTTTCCCCTTGAGTAATAGCAATTTGCATCTGTGTAAAGAAGAAAAACAGTCAGAGCAATGAGATTATGCTGACAAGTGCCTGATACAAGCAGGAGGAGAATGGGAGCTGACTGACTGATGGAACCAGACAGTACCTCTCAGCTCAAGTAAGTAAAGGTCCATTATTCCTGGGCTGCTGCATCAGCAAAGCAATTAAATTAAGGAATCCTACAGACTTCCCACACAGTTAAAATGAACTAAACCAGATTGAATGTAGAGCATTACACACCAGGGGAGGAGAATAAGCAGGGTGGGGTTAGAAAATTAAAATCCCAGGATACAAAACAAAGGGAAGTAAAATGCTCTGCCATAGGAACTGATTATTACGATAGTGAAAAAGAAATGCTATTACTGCTTGGAGGATTTCAATTCTATTTTATGAACCCTGCTTTGCATTTATGATCTTCTGAGATCTCTGCTAAGATAACTGTGCTCAATTCTCCATGTACCATGAAGTGTTTTCTTAGACCATTTGGGCCTATATGGGTCGAATCTGTCATTAGTTCTAAGAGTGGGGATACACAAATATCTGGCTGTTCCATAAATAAATACTGTACACCCTGTTTGTGAGGACTGACCAATATCAGCTTTTCTCTTCAAGCTCTGAAGCTGCAAGCATCTGCCTTCGAGCTGCATGACTCCTTCTGGGAATTCTCTGAATCCAAGTAATCTCCTTGAGCAATGGATTCATTTGATGGTTAACAGTATTGCTGCCAAGAAGAGATTTGTCATATCTTCAGGCTAAGAGGAGGAATTCTGCAGTAGTAGCTAACTCCTCTCCACAGGGGAAATCAGCATATTCTTCTAGTTATGCTGCAGTCCTATGATCAATATATTTGTTCACGCTTAATGCTACACGTGAAAACCAGCATTCTCATTTTGAAAACAGCTGCAAGCAAACAGTGACCTATATATAGGATTTGTCTTCTTTCCAGCTTTATTCTTAACAGAACTTATGTGGAATTAATTGTAAATAGCTGGATTTGGAGGTGTCTTGGTTTTTTTTTTGGAAGAAAGTTGGCATTTAAATCTTATTCTGCCTAGCTAGTCAATAACAATGTTCTTAGCTTCTGAAACTTGGATGGATTTATAACTTCAGCAAACTTTCACATTGCCATTTTTAAATACACATCATATATTTCACAGATCTTCTAAGCAAAATTTTTAGACATGCCAACGCGATTTAAAGTCTAGGATATATTTAAATACGACTGATGCCTTTGGGAAAACAAACCCCAAAGACTTCCAGTAAGATTTAGACCATCCACAAGTTAATTTCCAAAATGTCATATGTGCCTAGATGTAAAACTATCCGATGCTCTGATACATATGACAAAGATATTAATCTTAAGAGCTCACAGTCTTAAACCAGTGGATGATTGAAGACACTGATAACTTCCTACTCCAAGAGCCTTTCAAGTCCATATATTTGTGGTATTCAGTATATGAAAAACCAGTGAAACATTGACAGTGCTGTGAAGACCCCTGAATCTCATGGCTGAATCACCTGGGGTAACAAGCAGAGCACAGGCCTCCAGCCCAGCCCAGGGTAGCAGCAGTTCTCACATACCCACACACAGGGATAAGGAGCAAGAAATTTGTTTCTTGTTTCTCAAAAACTGGATTGTATTCAGATGAGGTAGAAAATCTGTTTAGGCTCAAATGTCCTCATTTGCTGAAAGAGATGGATGTACAGATGTTGTGAGGAAGTTTTAGTACCATCAGAAAAGGCATCTCTGAACTCCTTCTGAAGGTTGTTTGAATAGAACCACTAAGAGATGGAAATAAAAAGCTGGGAGAAGCCTTTAACTCAGGTAGTTAAAGCAGATCTCAGCAGAACCCTTATCCCAAAGCTTACCTTGGGGATGGAGATCAATGTCTATTCACAAAGAAACTGAGTTTATTTTGAGGTGTCTCTCCTATCTCCATTGATTCTTTCCAGGCTGCAGGGTTAAAAGACCATCTCTGTAGGTTCCAGAACCCAGTGAGTGCTGCAGCCAGGGAAACTCCTTCAGAAGTAATTTTTTTCCTTCTTTTGCTTTTTTTCCTTTCTTGTTTAGGACTTAGCTTGATGCAGGTTGGGACTAAGCCTGCAAGCTGTCTGCTGGATATTTTTGTCAGTTCCACAGCTGCAGTAAGAGCTGTAAAATGATCAAATATATCAAATTTCTCACAGTGTCCACAAAGACTACTAAAGCTCACAGCTCTTGAAAAGACTTTCAAGGACCCTGGAAGCCCTGAAGACAGTTGAATGGAGCTAGGCTTTTAGACTGAACTGCAGAAAGCCTCAGTTGCTGCAAACCCACTGAAACCTGAAGTGCCTTTTTTTGCTGACTGCTCCAGACTCTCAGACCCTGGGAGCCTGTCTCATGGCTTCAAGCCACAAATAAACAGTGTAATTTACCTGGATGTTTTAGCAAAGCTGGCTGTTTAGAAGTCACAAGCCCTAGGAAGGCTGTCACATTCAGCTCTAGATGTTTCCTCCTTACAATGGGATGTTTTGGGCAAAATTTCTGCAGCTCAATGAGTACTAAAAACCTATTCAAACACCAGGTCCAAAGTTTTATGGTAAAACTAGACTGCAGCTTGTTAAGTTGCAGTCACCTTTATAATTGTGCCTAATGTTTTGCTTTCACAGCACTTGGAAAAGAGATGGAATATAATGTGGGATGAAGAGACCATAAACACTAAGTTGACCTATCCCCTTCAGTTACCTTTGTGATTTATGCTTAGTGCTAATTATTTCTAAAAATTCCTCATATTTTTACCTGCAGGATTTTTTTGCATTGCCTTTTCCTGTAGATATTTAAATTGGATGACTGCTTGAATTACACAGCATGTAAATCTCTGAATTATTATGAATTAATAGGAATGTAGACAGAACAGTGCACTGGTATGTTTTTGCTCAAAGTCAATTTGCACAGCTTTTATCTTCCTGCGATTTTTTGCTGGATTTAGATTTTAGGATCACTGACAATCCTGGAAATAATTTCCAGGTACAGTGAAGATGACAAAATCATTAGGAATAGTCAGCATGGCATCACCAAGTGGAAGTCATGCTTGACCAGCCTGATACACATCTGTGGTGAAGTGACTGACCTCTTGGATGAGAGGAAGGCAGAGGGTATTTTCTGCCTGGACTTCAGTGAGACCTTTGACAATGTCTCCCTTTAGACACTGAGAAGCTTTTGATGTACAGACTTGGGTGAGCAGACAGTGAGGTGGATTGAAAACTGGCTGAATTTCTGGGTCTAGGGAGTGGTGATGCACAAATCTAGCTGGAGACAGTGGCTAGCAGAGTTCCTCAGTGACCAGTACTGGGTCCAGTCCTGGTAAAACTCTGGATGACAGGGCAGAGTGTAGCCTCAGCAAGTTTGCTGGTGACAACAAACTGGGAGGAGTGGCTGTTACACTACAGGGTCATGCTGCCATCCAGAATGACCTCAACAGGTTGGAGACATGGGTCAAAAGGAATGTCCTGAGGTTCAACAAAGGGAATTGCAAAGTCCTGCACCTGGGGAGGAGCACCCCTGTGCAGCAGTGTATGATGGTGGCCTCTTCAGTGGAATGATGGACACCAGGTTCAATATGAAACTCTCAGTATCAAAGTAAATACCTGTACAGATTCCATTTAAATATCTATTATATATCTCACATTTTTATAATGTAGGTGTAAATTGATCTGAGTGCCATCATTCAGTCCTCAAACCTAGTGAATATTGTACTGCATCTTGGTTTTCATATCCAGCTCTTCTGATTTTGCTATTAATTCCTCCTACAAGTTTTGAGAAGAGAAGGCCTTTTCTTAATAACAAAATACTGATCTGAAAATGTTTCATAGTATTTTTTTAGGGTAGGATGATTTCACCTGGGTGTGTTCCAAGGAAACTTTTCTTGGACGAGTTTCACTTTTTAAAGTGAAGAGTCGCCTTGCAAATCTGTTTCATCATCTAAAATTTAAAGACCATTTACATAATCAGGGAAAGGACAGAGTGATCAGGATTGCAAGTGTCTGAAAATAAAGATAAGACCAGATCTAGATCTACTGGTATGAGCTTTCTGTGTAGTGCATCTCAGATGATGGAAAGCAGCTGTAAAGTGATATAGCCAGCATTTGATTCACTGCGTCAGTGGAGCAATGCCAAAGAGTTCTGGTGTATCAACAAATCCAGGGCAAGTGGCAGCTGCATCCTTCTAGACAGATAAAGCTTCTTCTGCTGCAAGTAGTGTGAAGAAAACATTTACAAGTACACAGTAAGGTATTTGTTTGTATGTGTATGTGTGTTTGCACGTACGCACGCACAATTCTGTGAGTGGGGTGGGCCTGGTAACAACATCTGGTGTTAAATTTACCCATCTTCTCTGCTGATAAGAGCAGTTGCCTACAGTCTTGCTAAATGTTAGTCAGAAAGCTGAAGTCCTCCACATCATCAATAATCTTTTTTGGACTGAGGCAGAATAAAGGAGGAAAGTTACAAACAAAACAAAATCCAGATGCACATATTTGGTAAAAAATTCTGGTGTGTCTGGGCACGTGGAGGAGAGACTGGAACACATTGTCTCTAAGTGGATGCTGGGACTGGGAGGTTGTGTAAAATGGACAAAGTACCACTAAGGGATGGAGGTTCAGGAAATGAGACAGTTTGGAAAATGGTTGCAAGTACATTTGTTAGTGTATATGAGGGGTAGCATGAGAATCTGGAGTATGTATAGACAGGATGGTTTAGGGCTGCAGATAAAATGTAGTTAGATTTGACATAAAAGTACAACAAAGAAAGATCTTAGGGCAGTAGAGAAAAAGGTAATCATTGCAGGGGTTCAGGAAAAAAGAGCAGCCCAAAACACCAGGAAGGAGAAGGAAGTGTGGGGATAGGTCAGTACTGGATGGGCCTGTGGTCCAATAACAGCCTTCAGTTGGGTCCAGAAATGTGAGAATGTAAAAAAAGGAAGAAGTCTCAAGGAAGGGTAAAGATAAAACTGACAGGCCAAAGAGATAGGAAGTGTTTGGGTCATACCTGTTTGCAGTGTGGGAAATGATGGATGGGACACTCAAGCACAAATTATCCTTGCTGGGACTGAAGTATGCTCAGGAGAGAGTGCCACTGCTAATTTCAGTTGCTGGGCTCAGAATAATCTCTCTTAAGCATCCATGAACTGTTGGTTTTTTGTTTTTTTTCCTTGAGACTTGTTATTTGCTCATCTCTGTGTAGATTTTCTTATATACACTGAGTAGAACAGATCAAATTTCAAAACCCTCCACAAAATATTCTAGACCTAATCTTCCTAAAAATATGTTTTTTTTTTTTTTTTTTTTTTCTTATATTGAACAACAGTATTCTCAGTACAAGATTAGCTATTTTGAGTACAACAAATTAGTTCTGACTCTGTCTGGATAGCCCTAGCAGGGAAAAACCCTTAATCAAGATGTTTAGCAAAGTTATGAGACACTAATAAAAGATCCTGAAAGAGGGAGTATCAAGCATCACTAATTACAGGAAATGCTGGAATATTTATAGACACATACACAGATATTTGTAGAACAACCTCTAGGCTTTAAACTTCCCTGGCCTAATCTCAGCGGAGACCCTTTCAAGTGCTAACCTAAATATTTTGGTTCAGTATGTTTATAAGCAACCCATGGATTTCCTTGAAAAAAATGAATGGAGTCTGGCACATGTTTGGGGTTATGGCTGACTGTACATTTTATTCATTAGGGAGTATATTTTGCTATAAATACTCATTTATTTGTTTGGAAGAAACTGCATTTTGACTTTAATTTTTTGAAAGATAAAGCTGAAACAGTCATTTACAGTCATGTTTTATTATCTGCTGGAGCTTCAACTAGTGCCTAATCCAATGATTGAAGAAAACATTTTCCATTCAGAAACAATTTATTTTCTCATATTACCAACAATGTGACACTTTGGGGAGTTCTTTGCAGCAGAACTTGGAGAAGTCACACTAGAAGAAAATTTGGCTTTATTTAGCATTAGAATCTTTCATACTGACCTAATAATTATCCAGGGTAATTCAAAACATATTCAAAATGGCTGTAATTTCACTTTCAGCCCTAAAAGCTGCATTTAGGTTTGGTGTATGTCATGAAAACACAAATCACCAGCTATGGTAAGCCTGTGATATTGTGGTGATAACCAGGTACTTAAAAGAAGAGCCTTTTAAAAGCACAACTCTTATTCACAGAAATTACATGCATTTTTCCAATTATATAAGAGCTGGAAAACTGTTGTTTTAAGCATTAAATCTTATTATAGATTAACGTGGATTATAGATAAAAGAGCCTGCTTTCCCTCTACTCTCAGTTTGCCTTCTGGTAGGGAAGGAATGCTGTTATTCACAAGCATTTAAGCATGATTATGGTGCCCGTGAATCTGTAAACTCCTATTCAGGAGATTCATTCCCCTAGGGAAGGGGCTGTGTTGACTCAGCTGGCTGCAGGTAAGGGCTGCATTCCCTGTTACAGAACACCCCCTTGGCTGCACAGCAATCTGTGCCCCAGGAACAAACACTCCAGAGTATGGCATTTACTGAGGTGTCACCAGGAAATGAACACCTAGGGCATGAAACCTAAGGGTAGAAAAAAATATCCAATATTCAAATTCTGGCTTCTTGGACAGTCAGCCACTCCACTGAACCTTGTGACAATGTCCCTTTACACCATCTGGAATCCTGGACCATGATCTTTTAGGGTACACATCAGTTTCTCTAAATTGCTTGCCAAAATGAAGCACAGCACTAAATTTGCTGCTACTCAGCCAGGTATTTATCATGATACTCTACTTCAACTGAGTCCTGCTGCTGTTAGGCATCATCATAATGCTTCTTTTTTACCCAAGATAAATAAATTGGAGTCATCTTGGAGATTTAGTTGCAGCTGCAGTTTATAGGTTAAAAAAAATTATACCTTGCAAGGAAGTTTCTTAAAGCAAACAAAACCCCCATAACCCTTCCAAATTATAAACCTCAGGAGAAATTAATTAGAAATGGTAACAAATAGCGGTAGTGAAAATATTACATCTTGAAGATATTACAGGTCCCCTACTATTTTTTAAGTAAAGCAAATATAGGAAAAAAGCTGGCATTGCTGTTTCTTTTACTGCTTACATGAACCATAAAATAAAATGTTTGGAAAATACCATATTAAATGACAAATGAGGTAATTTAGAGCACAAATTATACTTTATTTATCAGAAGCGAAATAATATAGATCAACCCTTACAACTTCTGTATCAATCTGCTATTTGGAGTAAATAGAAAAATAAAATATTTCTTTAAAAGCACTCAGATGATTTGTTTCAGGGCTCATAAAGATCTTTTATGAACAGCAGTTTAGTAATACCTAATGTTAAGTAATACCAGTGGTGCTGTAACTAATCTAAACTACGGATGCCAAAGAAGTAATGTTTAGAGAGTTTTATTAGACTGATTTAATTGAAAAATGAGATATGCTGTGGGGCACAGAAACATTGTGAAGCTCATCTACTTTTTTTCCAAACTGATGTAATGCTATTGTTGCATATATTGCTTTAAAAGGCACAAAAATGCTGAGGGCAGGCAAAATGTCCTTGGGCCTTTTGAGGCTGGGTTCTTACCCTGAGCTTCTGTGCGCACCCAGAGGATGCCACAGTAGGTTTGCCTCCCGTTCCCAGGAGTGCTGGGCAGCCTGGCAGTGCAGTCTCCTTCCATGGGATACATTCCAGGAGAGGTGAGCAGGGTTTCTCCTTTCACGTTGGTGCTGTCAGAGACCTGAGTGAGCAGGGTGGGTAGACTGAACCCCTTCATGCTTGGAAAGAGTGCTTGGATGTATTTTGGAAACAGTATTTAAATATCTGCCATGCCATTTTCTGATGCTTCTTAAAACAACATTCTGTCATGATGCACACTTAGGCTGGCTGTAGTTACACTTTTTATGTGCTGCGATAAAATTTCATCATTAATTAACAGGATTCCTTGCTACTCTGCATTCTCCTGTCCATCTACTGATTCCTGCACTATATTTTGTTCTGTATGCTTGTAAGCATCTATACAGTACTTACTATGCTGAAATCAGGTCCATGACTATGTTTCCTACCTCAATGACTTAGGAAACAGCCCTAACACTTTTTAAAGGCACTGTGGTGGTTTCAATGACTTACTGTGTTGGGAAGTCTGAAGCAGAAAAATAGCCATGCTACCCAAGATAGGTAGACTGTTTATGCTGGGAGTAGGACTCAACTCATTCTAAGACAGATTTATAGCAGGAAAGATGAATCACAGTCAAAAACTTTTTTTCTCTCCCCTTCTGAATATGAAAAAGACCTTTAAAATGTGTCTTACCTAGATGCCACTGATATCTGCTGTGTCTTTTTGTAATTTATTACCTACAGAGCAACATATGTCAGCTGCAGCCAACATGATATTTATTTATCAAATAAATGAATAAATATATTCATCACTCTTCTTTGAGAAATACTGGGACATTTAAGTCAGGCACTTGAAAGCTACATTATAGTAACAGAAACTGTAAGTGATAGCAATAATGCTGGAAAGCTTTTATCAAATTAAGTGAAGGGTTTGGATCAGCTCCCAGCAGCTACAGCTTCATTTCTCAGAAACCAGCAGCTGGTTACCTGCAGCACCTTTGCTTGCTGTTCCAGCAGAGTCCCCATGTCCTGAATGGATGCTGGGAATTGCTTCCAGGCTCTGATCAGTCCTGTAGATTAAGACAGTCTCACACAGCTGTGCATGGGTATGGATTAATCCTTTCATTGAAGCACTGGGATTTGAAATAGGAGCTGTTAATTTTGGTTGACAGTAGCTTGGCAGAGAGGAGACAGGCAGATCCCTTCTCCTCCATTAGTAGTTCTTGTTTCTCCTGTTTTATTAAAACAGCTCATCATATTTGTAAGCTTCAATGAACAATTCTTCTTAACATACTCCCACACAAGGATCCATTGAACAACTTGCATTGTCTCAGCTATTTTAAGGATAAACATTTCTTCATGAGTGCTCATGAAACCTGCAATTGCTAAAATTTCAAAACCAATAAATATCACCTTCTTCAGTCCATTACAGGGGGTAATTTCTTTTCTACTTGCAAAGATACAAGTTAGGAGAAATAACTTAAAAACAATGTCAGAAAACTAAGATAGTATAGTCAGACCTTGGCCCAGGAATGTGTTAAAAACTGTTTTCATTCCTGAAAGGAATGTTAGATAAAAAAATATTAATCAGTTACTAATGATACAAGTAACCTTTAAAATGAAGGAATCACCTTTCTCTAGATTTCTTATGTGTTCTTTTTTTCATACTAAAGCACAAACAATATTTATCTAAATCAAGCAATATGTTAAAAGAACTCTAATGGATAATACAGTGAGAATTCAGTAAATAAAGATTATGTAGAGACCAATTTCCTGAAGTGCCTTGCTCCCTTAAGCTTATTCCTGCTTTAAAATAGAATTCAGGGGTGACTTGGCCTTTTGGGAGCCTTGCATCTCTAATAATTTGTGGGAGTAAGGCTCCTCCATCTCTGAAAGTGCATTGCATTCCAGCTGCCTTAGGTAGCTCTAATGTAATTTGCTTGGATGTGAAAAGCTGTACAGTAGGTTTGCATGGCAGCTTGCCCGGACTAATATAGCAACTTCTAGATGTTAATTAGTCACACTGGAGCTCCACAATACAGCTTGTTTGTTCAGCACTTGCTCAGGTATCTTCATGCTGCATGGCTTTATGACACATAGGTATAAACCTGAGTGCTTCTAAAATTGTAATTTCTTGCCTGAGAGAAAATTAACATTAAAATACTCATGCAGATTCCATGTTTTGTAGCTGCCTGCTGATTTCCAGATCAGGTGCTCCCAGCGAGGGCCAAACCTCCCCTGCAACACCTCACTCCATCAGCTGGGAGCTTTCGACAGGACTAGGTGTGAGATTAAACACTTTTCAGCTCTTGCCATGCCATGCTGTTAAAGTGGGAGCCATAAACCCCAAATCTGTCCTACATTGCTCTGTTGATGCTGCACAACTAACTTAAATGAAGCATAATTTAAACATGTTTACAGGAAAGATTGCCTTGAGTAAATGATTCTCATCCAAAGCTGTAGAAGAGCCCTCCATAAATCCTTTCTATCTATCTTATAATTTGAGGAATACCTGTACTCAGCATCCAATTTGAAAGTAGAGCTGCAGATTCAGTGGGAAGCTGTAGAGAACAGACTGCATCCAGTTTTATTCTTTCTTAGCTCTGTTTGGGATGGTTCAGTTAGGAGTTCAGTGGTTAGATACAAACTCAGAGAAGCAGAAAGTGACCCACATTTTTCACTCCTTTTTTCAGCTTTCAAAAGCCTCTTCTGTTACCTTTCCCCCATTCATTAAGCTAGGAATAATAACAGGTTTAAAGCTTAAAAAGACAATATTTTGAGAAAGAGAGGTCAATTTCTATTTGGCCCTTTGTCTTTTGTAATTCCGTATTTCTTTTCTCTGTGCATGTAGCACTGGTGAAAGGTGCCAGACTGACATGCTTGGGGAATGAATAACTCTTTTTATGCACAGTTGGTGTCTGAGTACATCAGAGGTTTTGGGCTAGCAAATCTCCTTAATCCTGAGAAGTAAATCGCTGAAAGACGTTGTTGGTAAATGTTAATTATTTTCCCTGAGATGGAACTCAAAATAAGAGAGGAAGGAGATAATGAAATATGGACATGCCTGATAATTCTGAACGTATCACCAGGAAAGGCCTCTCTGCTAGGTTGATAAGAGAGTGTCCTGATCTCTAATCTTGTTTTAAATATGCCTACCAATTTCCTATCAAATGTCACAGCCTCCAACCACTCTGCAGCTAACCCATGCAATGCAAACACAAAACTGCAAAAACAGCCTTTAGCTCCTTGGGGGTGCATTTCCTTTGAAGACAAAACAACTGTGACAGTTTTTCTTAAAATGTGAATTTTCTACTCATGAAAAACAGCAGTTCAGATTTCTAAAAATAACTGTCATCTTTGCATGCCAGAGCTGGGAGGTCTAAAGGAATGTGCCAATTAATTGACTGGGGAACTTAAAAATGGAAACCTGTCAGATGGATGTGTCTGGACCGTAGATCAGGAAGAAGGGAAAATGGAGAGCAATGTGTGTGCTGGCATTTCTAACCAATCATGCAGCTTGGGGTAGGCACTCTGAGCCAGGTGATACTAATGGGGAAGGAGCTATTGCTCCCCATCCTCTCTCCTTTGCCAGTCTTAACTGACTCATTGCTTTGGAAATTCTTGGCTAACATATTCATTCATTTCTCACAGAAACTAAGTGTTGCAGCTAGAAATAAAACAGAAGACGGCTAGTAGCGACGTATCTATGGAGAATTCATAATGCATGATTTCACGTCTCAGAAACTTCAGAAAAGTTATAATTTATTCCTTTTCCTGCTCTGCAATATGTCTAATACTTCTGGTATGAAAACCTTCATGATCCAACTGATCATATTAACAGCACTATTGAGAAATGTTTAGTGGTTATGAATCATTCACCCCAGACACTGGGACCAACTGCACACCTGATAGAGGAAGAATGGGTCACCCTCAATACAGCAGGGAGTATGAAGACTGATTTGTTTGGTGTGTATGCCCTTAACATTCTCCCTATGCAGCTTTTAGCTCCTTCCTGATTCCTCTGCAGGTTTTCTGGGTGAATAGAAGGCCATGCACTGGCTTTGCGAAATCGTGAATGGTTGAACATTGGAGCAGTTCCTGTGTTAAGTGGCTCTGGCTTCCCTCTCTCCCAGTGCTTAAGAAGCTGAGTTTTACCATGGTGGTGGAACTCTTTTGAGTCCCTTACCTATCTCTACCAACGTTTTTTTATCAAATGCTTGTGGATCTATCCTTGGGCTGGAATACTGCCTGTGCTCCAGTAGAATTAAGCAGCTTTTTAGCAGACTAATTCAGCATCTCATGTATTAGATTCATGTTATTCTGAGCAGGTGTTGGAATGTTTCTTTCATGTCAAACACTTGGACAGCTTAAGACTACCTTTGGTGATGATACATTGTCATTCAGCCCAGAAAATCCCCAGCAGTTTTTCTCCTTGCAAAAATGACTTTTTAAGAGAAGCTTTTTACAATACACATCTACTCTAGATAAGTAACTTTGATATCACCTCCAAAACAAATTCCCCATCAACCACAAATATTTTGAATGCAAAAATTCTTTATGGCAGTTGTGATTGATGGTGTCTGAATGCAGGTACCCTTCTTCTCTAGGCCTTCTTTCAGCTGATTGCATTGCTGACTGTCAGCTCCCATAACACACAGTCCTCAAGAGGATGGGTTTATATTCCCTCACAAGAGTCAGAGTTTGATTTAAAGAGATTTTTTGCAGAGGAGAAATGAACCAAGAAGAATTAGGGAGTCACTTCCCAAAAGGTACTGAAGGAGTATTTCTGACAAAGCTTTTATTCTTTCAACTTTTGAATTTTGGGGGTAGACCCATTTCTGATATCCAGCCAGCATATTTGTGGATGCTTTTCTTATTAATTATTCAATTTTCCTGTGCATCCTTCTTGCCAACAAAACTCTTAAGTTGGAGACAGATATCTGAATGCTTTGTAAGGACAGTCTGCACTGACAGCATGGAGAGCATGATGGAGTCAGCCAACTCAACCAGCTGCCATAGTGCTGAGCTGTCCACAAACACAGAAGCATTCCAGAGATGGAGTTATGACTGCAAGAGTCTCACAGTCAGCACATTAATTTGGTTTAGAGGAGTAATGTGTCTGATGCCATATGGTGGAGCTAATCTTGTTTATCACTGCTTCACTGCCCCAACCATTTGGATCGTAGTAGGGATTATCACACAAATAGCTACTGCTGAGACCTTCTGCAGAGACAGAGACAGGTGTGAGTGCTCTGGGATGTTCTCAGGAGAGTGTAGTTGGAGACTGAAGAGAGAGAAGAAAGCTCATCCTTTCTGAATTACACCAAAACACCCAGCATGAGAGATAAATAGCACAAATCTGAGAGAGACTTCTGGTGGACCCAGTAAACTGTGTTTTTTTCATTTCACCTCCAGATTTCGAGATTTTAGTCATAATATTTTATTAATATTTGAAGGTTTGTCTGTTATGAATTTCTTGACAAATTCCTATATACTGATGCATATTGAGTCCAGTCTAATTCTTAATGGTTATAGATTTCCTGTTCATGCCCGTCAGGTGCATCCACAATGCAGTAATTATGCTTCCTCAAAATATTATTCCTCAAAATTATGCTTCCTTCACCAATAACCTGCCTTTGCAGTAGTTGATGTTATTTCACTGCCCACCTTGGACATCTGTGCTGAATTTGATGCTCACCTCAGTTATCAACAGCAGATTTGCGACTGACCACAGACATTGCCTGTGAAAGGTACACGCCTTGAAGTATTGATTGGCAAAGTAAATTCTAGACTGAGTGTGGAAACAAGAGATATTTTTGTTGGACTTGACAAGTCTTTGAACACACTTAAAAGGGCCAAATGGCTTTTTGACACAGTCTTGAGCTGGCAGCAGAGTTTCACCCTCTACAATTTTGCTGTCACCTTTTTATTCTCATGTATTTCAAGAGGTCCAGGATTACTCCCAGTGTAAGGTTTGCCTCTGACTCCACTGAGAGCAGGCACTTACCCTCTGTTGGTTCAGTAGCTACTGGAAGAGTGTGTCAGGGTACACACATACTGGATGTCAGCTCCTGTGCCTGCTTAGTTCCATCAGGAACTGGTGTATGCAGCAGGTAATTCACTGCTTGAACACCTTGATTCTGATGGGTGAACCTGTATAAAACCTTCTTTTCACACTCCACTGTGAGTCATGTTGGGAAGACTGCAGGGTGCCAGCTTTCTAGTGTCTGTGAGAAACAGAGCAGTGCTCACACTTCCCAAAGCATTAGTCATTCAAATCCACCCTCAGTCTTTCTCCTGTCGTACATTTATTTGTGCATGAGCAGGTAAGCTCAGAATAAGTTAGAATCTCCGCTTGGAAAGAAGGAGTCATGTAAAACAAGTTTGAACAAGGTTTAAAATGAAAATCCTGCAACTGCACTGTTGTGTGTTTCACTTCTACCTGTGGCACCTCTAAAGCTATCAGGTTGGAAGAAACCTGGAAGCAAAAGCTGTTTGCATGCTTTTGAGAAGTTTTCCTTCTCATTCTTCTATTATAAGGAAGAGATTATCCCAATATTTGATAAAAAGAAGCATAACCATGAAAACCCATCCTCCACTTTCTGGCCTTCTCAACACCCACTTGGATTTCACTCCTGAAGTTTCATTACAGGCTGTGTAATCACTACACACAACACACCAGCTGGGATGAGAGCCTGGATAGCTGGTGCTGACCTGTGCCAGGGCAGGGTGAGGAGTAAGAAACCCATGAAAAAGACATTTGGACGAGAAGGGCATTTAGTTTCTCACCCTTACCAACAGTGGCTCTCTCATGTCAAATCCCAGAGAGTGAAAACACAGAAACAAGTTTAGTTCTGTGATGCAGCCCAAGAAAGAGCAATGCCATCAAACCTGCCTGCTTTTGGGTTTGATTCCACAGGTTTCACATATGTGTAAATATGCATGTACACATGTATATGTATATCACCTGAAGACAGTCAACATGGTAATAACAGATGTGCAAAGTCATGAAGGAATATATCTCCTTCTACATTGTTTGGAATTAGACTGTTAAATAACAAGGGTCAAAATATCTGCATAATCCACAATCTCAGCACCAGGTTAAGCACAAGCACTAATCTTTTCTCTCTCTGTACAAAAATACACAGAAAATTAAAGGACTGGTACTGGGACCCTGCCAGAACAAATGCTTTGTTGCTCAGACTAGTTTTTGCAAGAAAACAAATTCTAGAAAAAGGAGATTTATTTCCTCCAAAATTACCTTTTAAAATGCACACTGACAAGAAGTATCCTGTGAACAATATACTCCAAACACAACAATAAAATGAGGAACAGGTTTCCCATTATTTGGAAACTACAAAAGGAGAATGAGAAGTTGTATCTTCAGCATTTCCAAATCCCTCTCCCCATGTGAGGAGGGCAAACAAGCAGACAATTCTTCTGCAGTTTCTTCCCTCTCCGTCTTTGTAGCATTGGCATCACAGAAAGTAAGCAGCTATGATGTCTCATAGACACAAGATAATGTTGTGCTCTAAAGCTCCTCCTTCCCACTTCTGGAAACTTTGTTGTGCAGGCTGTGCCCATTTTCAGGCTGAATGTTTTCCCTGAGACATCAGTGTCTATGAATTTGAATGAATTAATTAATGAAATTTTACTCTCACTTTCTCAGACACACACATTTGACAGACATTTATTGGACAAAGGAGCAGGCAGGACCCAAAAGATGCAGCACCAGCCCATTGTCCTTCCCCAGCTGACAGCTACAGAGTGGTCTGGTGGCGGGGAGAGGTGGCTCCCAGCATCCCATAGCCCTGCAGTCCATGCTGACTGCCAGTGTTTTTCCTGCTCTTGATCCATTACCCTCAAAGCTCCAGCTTGCACACCAGCTGTCTCTCACCAGAAAGGAACTATTTTCCTTGACCTCGGTGACGCACTTCAGTGATGAACAAAATGCCACAATGCTTTTTTGTTTTCCAAGTGACACTAAAGACATGTGACAAGGTGGCTTAAAACTTTGTCAAAAATATTGTTTTCTGTGATTAAACTTGAGCGCAGATGCTCATTGTAATTCCAGGAAAATGTATGTATATTTAGCTTTACCAACCATAGCTCTTTTATGACTAAGAGTACTCTCAGAAAGTTTCTCCTTAAAACTGTCTCCCTCTAAGGACTAGGAACAGTGAAGTTATTTGATAGTTGTTAAAGAGAGTTTTTGTGGGTCAGATGATATATAGCTTATTGTCTAAGCCATATTTCCAAGCTTTTGATTACCTCTTGGCTAATAAGGATTTCCTCACAGAAGTGAGTTAAAGAGTATTGTGTTAAAGAGAAAAAGCCTGAAATAATGAGCTAAAAAAAAATGCATGGAAATAGTGTAGATCTTCTATTGTGAGGCTTTTTTTTTTTTCCCTAGAACATATAAACAAAGAAGAAAAATAGTTCTGGCTAAAATAATGGTGAAAAGCTCACTCCTGCAAGTCCCAGTAAAAGAAAACCTGCATCTCTAGATTCAACCTCCATTATGTGACAAATAATGGAACTATTTGCAGGAAATGAAAAACCTGACAAAGATTAAATGTGAAATTCACCTAATCTAACTTCATCTCCTTGAAATTCAGGTGACTAAATTAAAGCTATCCTCTTGGCTCTCTATATTGAGTACAGAGTGGGAGAAATACCTCCAGAGACAAATTAATATTCTGTCTTACACAGGTATGAGTTGCCTTCAAGAGGAGTGTCTCTCTCCACTGACTACTGAAAAAATCCTGACAGGCTTGGTAGGAGTCTTGACTATGAAAGGCCAAGTACGCTCAATCCCACAGGTCAGAGAGTGAACTGGTCATACCCAGGGAGAGTGGATGGCAGTGGTTTGTTTTGACCTGGAGAACAGCCTAGGACAGGGCCCAACACTGAGATGAAGGCATCAGATACAAATCACAAACAAATTTGTAACCTTTCTCGGCTATTGCCATAAAAAATGACATTTTTTCTATTAAAAATGCAGTGGTATTGTCTTGAAAAATAGTTGTCTTTATGAAAACATAAAGAGAAGTTCAGAAGAATGCAAATACATGGACCCTGAGGGATTTTGTTTCCCCTTTACTCATTGACTTCATTTTTTACCGTGAGTGGTAAAGCAAAACCTCTCTGTAGAAGCATTTACTTCTACAATGTGTTATAGATTTTCAGTGGTGAACTATTAGGTGTTTTGCAATTAACACAGCATGAAAGAACCATCACTTCTATGGATCTCTTGAGTTCACACTTTCCTCTAATGAGAGCCAAGATAAATTGTTTCAGTTTCGGTGTATTGGCTACCAAATTGACCCTGATCCACAGCTCACTTCACGCTTCTGTAATTCCAATAGTCTTGCAGTATGTTTGGATCTACCAACTGAAAATGTCTAAAATCCACTCATGTTACTCTAGATGCTACAGCCAGAAGAAAAACACATATATTCTGCTCAGGTTTAATTTTTTTCCATCTCTTCCTGTGAAATATAACACCTCTTCCACATCCATTTACACTGGTATTTTTCCCAGAGATTAAATACTGCAGAACCTAACCTAGTGCCTTAAGGCAAGTCCTTAGTGAGGGAATTATCTTTATCAACAGATGACATAATTTCTCTTCTCAGAGTGCAAAATGCAGAGTAAAGAGAGGTGAAGGGACAGAGGCAACTCTATTCCCCCACCATATTTAACAACCTTGTCCATTGAGGAGTCTGACAGAGCACTTTCTATTCTGGGTCCATTTGTATACATCCTTCAGAAGAGGCAGCACATGAATGATGCTGCTGATTGTTGCTATCAGCATCAAAGGTGGATGTTAAAAAAGAAAGGATATTTCTCTGCACATCAGCACTTCCCAAAACTCACCTCAGTGACTGCACACTGTAAAATGATTGTGCTCATGCTGGGGATGTAGCACAATGTGTGGAATTCCTGGGTCAGAAATCTTCCTTAATAGCTATGGGATGGGGCTCTGGGAAGTTTTGAGGATGTTGGTCATGAGTTTCACAGGTCCTACAGAGCAGCTAGATCCTGAAATAGTGACTATGAATAAAAAACCAAAAGGTGATTCTGCCTGAGTTCCTAATCCTGGTGAGGAGGTACGAACTGAGCGCCACTCACATGGCAGGAGTGCGAGCATGATTGACATAATGGTCTGTGCTCTCCCAACTGCCCCAGGAGCAATTCCATATAATGAGATCCATAGCACAGATCCATAGGTGAGGGGCTCGAAGACAGTTTGTACATGAGCCCCATCCTGTGTGAATGACAGGGACCTGCTAAACCAGTGGGTTTTGGTCACATCAGGGAAACAGGTGTCAAAATGCTGGAGGATGGCAATGACAGATCAGTCCATCACTGTTCTCCAATATCTGGTGCTTGATGTCTCCTTCTAGAGCCACATTAAAGGTGCTCAGAGCACCCTTTTTCTTCTCTTGGAGCTCCGGCCTGGCTGCTGAGGCTCAGAGAGTCCCTCATGCTCCAAGGGGATCAGGAAAAACCACAGCAGCCTTTGGGGAGTTTACCATGAGCAGGACACATCCCATTTCAGGGCATCTCACTTTCAGCTCCCACCTATGGCACAGACCTAGCCACATCACAGTAAAATATTGGGCTGTAACAGCAAACAGTGAAGAGCTGTCAGAAGGGATATATAACAGACAGACAGTATTTAAAAATATGTAAAGTCAGATTCTTCCCAGTGTGAGGCATTTTCATAGGAACTGTACCCAAACCAGGACTGCCTCAGGGACTGAAATTTTGATTTCAATCTGCTTGAGACACCCCCAATTCTCCAAACTCGCCCTGCCCCCCAAGTTTATGCTATATATTTTCTTGTCTTTGTCTTGCTGCTTTAAGGTTATATTCTTTGGCTCTTGAGATGCTGAAGTATTCTCTGCCTGGGGTGCACACATGGAGCAAAGGGGCTGGAGACAAGGGCCTGATTTGGGATGTAGCATCCCATTTTCCTCCTCAGCCTTCACCTTTCACTCAAGGAAAACAAGATCATTGCAGCAGTAACCTGATTCCCAACCATGTGGCAGAAAGCACTTCCTTCTCTCACCTCTGTGAATTGCAATATCCTGTAATATCTTCCCACACACTCAGGCATCACTGTTGGATGACACAAGGTGGGATTCCTTTGCAGAAGGAACTTAATGGGTTGGAAAAATTCTGCCTCAGCGTGTAGCTTCCTGTTGATTTACAGTGGTATCTGACTTCTCACAGGCTGTTTGGTCTCTGAGGGAATTTGAAAAATCTCTATTCATGCTAATTTTGATATCTACTTAATGTTCCAACACACCAAGCAGAGTCTGGCATTTGTGTTACTGGGAGCTGGCCAACAGGTCACTACTTTGCACAACTGACCTCCAACAGAAAGGAAGCCAACTCCAGCTGAAGTTTGAATAATGCTTCTTGGAGCATAAGAAGTAAGTAAGTGAGTTTTTTTTCTTCAACTATAAGCATTAGATGCTTGTTTAATGAAAAAAAATTAGTTAAGGGTGACAATTTTTCATACATGTCTTTAGAAAAAGGGCATATAAATCAGAGCCCATGATCTTATACATCATAAATCTTCAAAAAGTAAAGCTGGGAAGGATTTTAATTAGCCTTCTAATCCCACACCCTGCACTGAAAAAGGCAAGTAACATGTAGTGAGGCCATCCCTAACAGATATTTGATTTATAATCTCAGAGAAAACCAATTCTGCAGCCTGTCTAGGCAAGTTGTTGTAGTGCTTCCTTACACTTAGGAAGCTTTCCCTAGTATCTAACCTAAATCTTTGTTTCTGCGAATTAAGACAATTCTTATTTGACCACTATTGAACTGTCTGAACAATTGATCGTTCTTCTGTGGTGTTACTATAAAAACAAAAAATACTGGAAGATTAGAATCATATCTTTGTTTAATCTTTTCTAGATTAAATAAATCCAATTTTTTTAGTATATGCTCCTAAACCTCTTATTGTTTTCCAGTCACCTTTGGACTTTCTCTAGATTATTTCAATCTTTGTCATACTCCTACAGATTAAATGCCCCCATGTTTTTTTTACAGTCAAGTCTTTACACGTCACATAGCAATATGCCTTTTTAAAAATCATACAAAAATTTCCTTCTTTTAATATATATATGATTTGCTGTATTCTTTCAGGTATTATACTGGTTTGTACCTGAAGATTTTTCTTAACTCAGTGCTGGATTTTCTTCTTTCAAATGGAGCATCCTTCATGCTTTTATTAAATTTCATTTGCTGATTTCAAACCAAACCCCCAGTCTACTCAGATCACTTTGTATTTTGTCATCTGAAAGTACTATTTCACAGATGAAATGCCTTCACATACTGCTGTGAAGCACCACTGACCTGAATAAGTCTTCATTTCAAGGGCTTTTTTATTGAGATTCTGGATGAGGCCCAGGTATGAAGTCATTACATGGTCAATTATTTGCCAGTCTGCCACAACAGTGTTTCAAACACATGTGCTGGCACTTTGTGTAGGTGGGAAATAGGATGAAGAGGAAGAACTTTGAAATACCTAAACTGGCATTTCTGCTTTTCCATAATACTTGTTTTTATATTTCCATTTTTATTTATACATATATAAATGAACGTGTGCACCCAACATTGATTTGCCCACACACTGTTTAGGTTTTTGCATGTTTATGACATTCTGTTCTACTTTTTTGGTTTTTTAGGCTGCCTCAGGGATCTCTTGCACATAAATAATATTTTTTCATATGGTCATTTTATTCTCCCTGCAATTATCTTTTTAGACTAATGAGTCCTCGAAGGTGAATTATATTTTAAACCAATGGAGGTCAATAGGGGTGACTCAGTATTATGCTAATTTAGTTCTTGGGTCCTATTACATATTGTCCAGGTCCATTCAGGTTTAAGAGTGAAGAACAGAAGTTTTTGTGTTTCAATGTTTACATGAGTTTTCCCCTTTTGCAGAAGTATAATGATTCATATTTGCATTTAATTAAGGCTTAACTGGAAGTGATAGTGGAGTTGGATTCATTAGGCTTGAAAGATGTCCTTGAAGCAAATAAATATTAGCATCATGACTAGGGGAGAAGCTAAAGAAAACAACAATGATGAATTAAAAAAAAAAAAGTAAAAAGAAGGGAGAAATATCTTTCATATATCACAGAGTTTTCTCCAGATTTATCATAAAAAAGAAAAACACTTTGAAGACGGGAAATTGCAAATGCAGAAACTGTGTCTTCGTATCTCCAATACATGTAGCCACATGCTTCAAATGAATGTGACTGATAGAAGTGTTACCAGAAAACTGCAGCCAAGAATCAAAAAGAGACTGCTGGATTTTAAAACGTGTGATTCATTCTCATGTCATTAAGACGAGAAATGCATTTTCTTTTACTCTCTCTGGCTTTTGAACCTTTTCCTCCTTTCTCTGGAGGCACATTTCACTTTTGGTGTGTTTTATTGTGCTCAAGCATCTGACTAGGGAGAGGAAAATAACGTGTTTTCTTTCTTTAAATGCCAAAATGTCATAAATTCCCACCTCCACGTATCATCACAGTTCCTGAAGACATAAGGGGAGGTTTCCTTCTGAATGTTTTTCTAGAAGATCTGTGCAAAAATGACTGATTTAAAAGCAGTAAGATATACTTACTCTGGTAATGGAAGACAGACAGTTTTCACAACTTTGACAATTACAAGTTTGGCACACAGTTTTGCCTTCTAAAAGATACTGATTTTCAGAAAATTCTATACTACAATAAATAAATCCACTTCCAGGCAGCTCATATTAAACATCAAAACTGAAGCATGTAAAATCTGAAGCTGCATTCAAAATCCTTGCTTAGATACCAGATTTCAGTCATAATCCATCTGTTGCCAAGGTCTTAATACCCAGAGTACATCTGATCAAATTTTCTGTTCATGGGACAAGTTTCCTTTGATGCCGTCATTGGTTTCCTATCAGCCGAACCATTTTCCCAAGGAATTAATCAACAGGATGACATTCAGAATAAGCTTCTTGGCAGCCTGGAATGAGAGGAGTAAGTGTCAAACTGGAACTACATAAAAATTTGTATTTAATTTTATTGAGATTACTAAAATAATACCAAATATTTTATAAGTATAATTTTTCATTATTTATTTTATTGCATTCTTATCTTTTATTGGGATGGTTTTATGTACAATTTCAATTATGTTTTTATTTATTCACAATTGTTTGATGCTAGCAACAGATCTCAAGTTTGTGTCAAAGTGTACCCAATACTTAGAAATCCTTAGAGAGAAAATATAGTAACAACAATTGATTAATTTATTTTCTATGAAGTAGAAGATATTAATCCTTACTGGACTTTAAGAAGATAATCTTTGTTCTTGTAAGCAATCTGAGCAATCAAAGAATAAAATGCAGAAGTTCTGAGTAGAAAGCTGCAGTCACCATCAGCAATGCAAAATGGAATGACACATGCAAATTAAAGTGCATACGGTATTTTTCAAGCTCTAAATCAAATTTGTTGGGATAAAAATGGTGAGAAAAAAACTTCAGACATACTCAAATCCTATTTTCTGAATTGATTTGAGAATCATGAGGCTTGAATCTCATTTAATCATTGAAACTGAAGAAACTGAAGGTCAGAATCCAAATGCCATCAGCTGTACTTCCCAACACCAAGAAATGGGTAATCCGGGTTTACCTGTGATGTTTCACAACAACTCAGATCAACTTTACCGCTGCCAAGGCCTCTTTCATGTCACTGCAGAGAGTTTGCACCTTTGGTGAGAGTCTTTGTTAAGGGGACAGCTGATTATGAATGGCAAGAAAGCTGACACAAACCAGCACATCAGGTAGTGCATCCAGCTGGAATCATCCCACCCTGCTTCGAGTGGGTGCCTGGAATGTGCATGGTAGTGACAGACCATTAGATCATCAATCACAACAGTCTTGACCCAGTCCCATGCTGTCACAGTGTTTGTTGTGGTCTCTCTATGAAATTATCAAAAGACTTTGATTCATATTTCACTCAATGGCCTGTCCAGTGTTGATTTGATGAATGGATAATAATTAACCATGATTAAACATAATTGCAAAATACTGAGTTGGAAAGGACCCACAAGGATCAAGTCCAACTCTTGAGTGAAATGCCCATATGGGGACATGATTGGTGGTGTTATCACCATGCTCTCATCAACTGAGTTAATCTCAGGGTCATGGAATTGACTTTCTCTTGAGTTATTCCTAGTTTCTAGCTCTAGTTTCCAGATGGTATTTGTCTCAGTCACTAATGAGATCAAAATTTGCTTAGCCAAAGAACCACTGTGATTTTTAAAAGACATTTTAGAGAAGGCAGTTGTAGACATTTCTGCTTACCCTGAGGTTTCCTTAGCCTGGCCTAAGCACTGAGGGCATTAATGACTTTTATTTTAAACCACTTTCATATCAATCAGATTTCAAATTATTATTAACACTGATGTTTCCCCTGAGCAAGAAAAACACATAAAATTTAGTTTATATTCACTAATATTTTTATAATGTCCATTTTGGATTATTTTAATTTACCAGTCCTGAGAACTACTCATGATTGTATGCAGAGAACTTTTATACTTCTTCTATGGTAAAGCAGACTGATTTCTAATGATAGTGTGATTTTTTTGTGTGTGTCCCTGACCTAGGTCAGGCTAGTGTTGTTTTTCTACCCATTCAATGAGGAGAAAATCTTCACATTTCTAGATGGTGGAGCAACAATGCTGGAACTTGCAGGTTTGAAGTACTCCAAACTTACCTTTACAATGGATGCTTGCTGCTTTTCCATGAATGTTAAAACTCTTCTTTGAACTTCCAGAATCTTGAAGATTTTCCATTGAGCATGTGACTATGTTTCTGTCTGTTGGATTTATTTTAAGAACATGGCAGTTGAGGGGATTGCATAAAGTGAAGAAGGAAAGAAAACCAAGGAACAAATCACAGCAGGCTGAAGGAGTGTCTGAGAAAAGGTTTAAACCACAAAGTGGCAGCACTAATGCATTAAGAGTGGAAAGGAACCTGAGACAAATACCTTGGATGGTGGGAGGTGTCTGGAAGCCCTTGTGAATGATGGTAGACAGCATATGGTGTGTGGGTGTCCACTGTGATCTGTTTCCCCCCAGCAGCACATGAATGGTAACCAGTCTCAAAGTCCTATTTCCTCTTAGTTATAGTTCTACATGCTCTTCATTTTTATCCTTCATGCCCTCCTGAAATGATGCATTTGAAACGGTTTCTGGTCTGTTCCAAGCATTTAATTCCTCGAAAGATATCAACACAACAGAGGGACTTTTAAGAGCAGTGAGAAAGAAAAGCTGTGGAGGTGATTCATAGTGAAAGAAAATATTCACAATAGGTAACAATGCTAGTTGTGATAACAGTGATTGCTGCCCATTGCCTAGCAGCAATTTCAACACATGTCCTCACCAGATACCCTCACAGTATCTATTTTTAGGGGGACATTATTGTGTAACAGCATGTTTGTGTATTTAGCAAGATATAGAATGGAGAAAGGGAAATGGCTGTAGGTCCTGATTGCTAGAAAAGGGAGAGAGGAGGGTAGGAGACCAAGTGTTTTAAATGCATGTGTTCAAAAATTGTCAAAAAGAAAAAATGTGGAATAAATAAAATAACCATAACAACAACAATAACAATAACAGTAGTAACAAAACCAGAAATACTAATATTCATATTATGTTAGTATTAATGTTGATATTGATTTTGATATTATTAAAAATATCTTTATGAAATTCCCTCCATTTTTGAATGTATAAATGGTTAATGAAAAATTGCAGCCCAGACTAATTAATGTCAGGTGGGTAAAATAAACCCTGAACTCCGATTCTGCAATAGCAGAATTTTAAGGTTTTGATCTCTCACTCATATATCCTTCAGGACAAAAAATCTGACAGACAGTTATCCTGGTGTCACTGAGATCACATTTTGAGGACAATGGTAGAATTGAAAAGGAGATTAGATCACAGTTTGGCTAACACAACCTCTGTTGTCGCTGGTGTTGTGTCAGAAAGAAAGGCCCACTGTCAGAAACCAAAGTGGCCCTGAGTGAGTGGTTGTGAGGGAAAACTTGTTTTTCGTTTATATGATGAGAAAATCAAACCTGAGAGTGAGAGAAGCATAATAAGTAGAGGAGAGCAAATAAAAACCCCTCATTTTTGTAGATTCACTGTTTACAGTGGGTACTAAAATCCTGCTATTAAGATTTGTAATTGTTCAAGGCTCTATTGTTAAGACACTTAGAGGTCATCCACTACCTCACATGTTTCAATTTCAAAGTAATGAAACAGAAACCAAGAAATCTTCATAAAGTAAGGACCACCTAATCTTAGAATATTAAATCACAGCAAGATATTTTGATTTGAGCATTCACATCTGGAACTGTTCATAAGGCTCTCAGGAGATCTGCTAATATGGGCTTTACTCTTACCCAAGAGCAGATTCACATAGTTATTTTTGTGTTGTTTGTACATAAAGAGTTATTGTTACAGACGAGTGTGTACTATATTATAAACCATAATTAGCTAACAGAGATTTAGGGGGAAAATAATGCATTTTGATGTATTAATTATTATTTCAGTTGATACAACTAGCATAGAAATATAGCAAGAAATTTGCTCTATACTTCTGATTTCATACCTGAAATTGCCACTAGTTTACTGAAAACACTTAAGTTGTACTTGGAATCACTGAAAGCAGAACACAGTATGTTTGCTTTACTGATATTTCCAAACTGTGCCTTTACCACCAGCTGGTTTCTAAGCCTTTCCTTTAGTATTTTTTCAAATCTTGAGATCAAGTTCCATCAGTGCCTATCAAAACAGGAAAGACATTTCTGGGCAAAACGTATGAAAGCAGTCATTTAGAACTATCATCATATATTAGAGAGGGAACCTTAATTTGTCAGGTAGCAAACCTGCTTAGAAACTCAACAACACATTGGCTATGAAAAACAGTTTAATATAAAAGATGCACCTAAACTCATGGCTATACATTGTGTTAGCAATGTCTGCTTTGTGCCTCTCAAGAGTTTTGACTCCTCAAAAGATGCAGCCTGTGCCTTGGCAGGGTGTGTGTATCAATGTGTGGAACACTTGGATGTGAAAAACAATCAGTTGTGACAATCATCCAGTCAGCAATCTTGAACACCTTCCATCTCTGCTCCATTTATGGGCATCAGTAAATAAAGCTCTGTTCTTAAAGCTGTGTTTTCATTTATTTTTTTCTGCCAGCTAGTGCCAGGCAACTTAGTGAAGCCTTCCAACATTGCCTCCGTATGGAAATAAATTGAATCAACATTGTATTTTTTCCCCCAGCATAAAATGTTACCTCTCTCTTTCGCACTCTTTTTGATTCATGAGAAAACAACTTCAAAATAAACAATTAGAGGGCTCTTGTAAACTTTGCTATGAGTTACTTAGATTTTTTTTTTTTATGTTTCTTTTTTAATGAATAGTTACACTAAAGAAGAGAAGAGGGAGAAAATCTAGTTCTACAGCTGCTGGTCCTCAGTTCATTCTCAGAAGAAAACTAATGGTCTCCATATAAATACTACAGCTGTTGAACCTTTAAGGAGAGATGTGGTTCAGCCTGATCCTTGCAACTTGAATATGGATTTTAAAATGGTCTCTTTTTTTGTTTTATTTTTCTAATGTTAAATGAATACTTGGGGTTTTTTTTCTGTGTAATTTTCTTCTTGGTTTACAGCTGGGTTCAAATAATCCAGGGGAAATTACCTTCCCCCTGTGACCTCCCCCCTCTTCTTTTATTTTTAGTTCTTTCATGAAGAATGACATTTTCTGTCCATAAGAATGAATGTTTTCAAAGAATCTCAACATCTGTAACAAAAACAAACAAACAAAACCCCTAAAATGACAAGACCAACAACAACAACAAAACAAACAAACAACAAAAAAACCCCCTAAGGACTTTTTGGAAAACATTCTGGGCTGTAGGAGAGAAATCCTATAGTTCACATCCTGCCTTTCAAATGCGCTTTCACGTGTGACTTCAGGCAAATTACTTGATCTCTCCAGTTCTGTATCTACATGTGCTCAGCAATATTTTTTATTTTATGGATACACAGCAGCTAACAGTCTTATCACTGCTGCTCTATTCTGTTACAGTTTAGATAAAACTATCTTTATAAAAGTTTAATAGTGTTTAAGACAAAATCGATTTTATACACAAGTTACATTTATTGCAAGAAAACAAATTCAAGAAGAAAATATCTATGAATTTTCAGCTTATCTGGACAAAGACTTTTAATAGCTGTTTCCTTGGTAACTTTTCTGCAAGAAACCTTTAAAGATAACTTTGCTTTTGGGAGTAGAGAATCTTGAAATATGACAAAAGGCTACTGAGAAGTCTTAACACAAAGGCTCAATGTATCCCAAAAAAGCATTTATGATGTCACTTCTATGGCTGAATCTCTGAGGAAAAAAATATTCTGCAAAGAAAAGCACAGCAAGAGAGCAAAGGTGATCAGATGTATTAACACAGAGTTAGCAACATCAAATCAGGTAGGTCCTTGTTTGGTTTTGTTGGATGTGCTTTGGCTTTTTTTCTGAGGCACTGCACTCAGCTCGACTCCAGCTGGAAGACTCAAGAGCAAGAAGAACATTTTTCCTTCCTTCACGGCATCATTTCTGAGGTAGATTAGATGTGTCATCAGAGATGATGCAGGGTAATTTGCAGAAGGAGATGATACAATTAACAACCACGAATAGAAAGCAAAAGCAGTCAATAAATATTTTTGTTCCATAATTGTAAAGAGGCAAGAATAATGTACTTGCCCAAGATAAAGATGAAGTACTTTTCAGTTCACACATCACCTACTGAGGACAAGCAATGAGGAATTTGTGTGACCTAGATGACTTGCACATCACAGCCCAGTGTGGTGATGAACATTTTGACAAATTATGAGGAGAACTCGGAAGCTCAGAAGAGATATAGCAACCTGTAACTTCCAGAGGGATATTTAATGAAAATTATTTGTGTTTTTCTAGGCCACAGGAAAATAATGGAACTTGATTACTGAAGATTAAAAGCTTCAAATTTAAGTAATGCCAGTGTACTTTATGGTTGCTCAAAGAAAAATATAATATTTTTGAGTAAGTTACAGTTTTTGGATGCCGAAAGTACCTGAATTATTCAAGTAATTATTAATTATTACATTAATCACTTAAACTTTTATAAGGATTTAGAATTTTGTGATAGTCTAATTAAAACTACTGCACTGTGAATTACCAAGGAAGAGAAAATGAATGGTGTAACTGACAAATTGCAAGGAGTATTTATGTGGCAGCAGTTAATATATGAAACATTACTTATATAGTACTGATGAGATTATTGCTATCATACTAACAGTTCTAGAGCCTACAAGTTTGAAGGGATATTAGAAAACTGGAAATCTACTCTAGTTATTCAAGACATGAGGAATATACATTCCAGTGAATCCTACAGGCATTTTCAGGCTTTTTTGTCTAGCAGGGAAAGCCCACATGGATGTCTGGACACTAAATGTCATGCAGTTGGGAAAGACAATAATAATACAGTGATTACTTAATAATTACATGCAACTTGACAAATAAATAAAATTGTGCTGGATTCTTCTCTCTTCATTTATTCATACCAGAGGGTATGTTTTGGTCACAGACTGTTGCCTCCATAAAGGAATAATGTGGTGAATCATCAATATCTGAGATAGGAAGTTTGGACTAGATGAAGATACACTGCTGGCTACCATGGAAAGAGATGGGTGTGGGAAGGGGGAGCCTGGCACTGGAGACAATCCAACACCTTTGGGTCAGATCTTGGCTGTGTCAGCCTTCAACCCAGTTTGGACAGTTTTAGGATTGTGACAAGATTTAAGTCTCAGCAGCAGGGCAATAATTCCCAGTGGCCTATCAGCAACATTAATGTGATTTCCCCATCAACAGGAATAATAAAAAGATAACAGAAGTTACATTTATAGAAAATGCGTATTACAAATTCCTCCCTGTCTACTCATTCCATCAGGAGGAGAGCTGTTGGTAGCAGAGCTTTATAGCTATAACAACTGATATTTTCTCTGTAGAGGTACTAAGTTAAATCCCAGCAATATCACCCAGCAGAGCAGCTATCACAACATCAGCTCCTACGCCGGTAACCGGAAAATTTTCTTTATAGCACTCCTGAGTGTATATTTTATGTACTACAGCTAAAAACATCAATTTTATTCCTTCTTTAGTAACCTATTTCAGAGATCATGCATCAACTTACATATCATATTTCATAAATAATTATCTTACAAGGAAATTTAACTTGGTGTAAAAATAAAATGTCAATCCCATTTTTCTTCCACAGAAATGTCCTTATTCCAAGACAAGATGAAACCTTCACCATATCCTCATAAATGAAAGAGAATATATGTTATCTAATGGTTCTCTGTTAACAAACTATTCTAATTGATTTATTTTTCTTGGTAATTTCACTGCTAGAATGTATCTGAGCTTAAACTGCCACAAGCTCTGTCTAAAAACTCCAATTTTAAACACAGGGCAATGAATGCAAAGCATTTTTCATATTGTCACAGATGATGAATTGGGGCTTTATATTTCTAATACTGTCTAAAATGATTGTACTTTATAAAAATTATCTTAATATTAAAAAAAGTAAATATTTGTTTGAGACTGGTTATTAACCCAAATGCCTGGGTTAATAAAGAATAAAGACAAAGTATTTTTTGTCCTCTTCCTGATTTTATGAACATATACAAAGAAGTTTAATACAGGAGATACACATATTATTCTAGCTTCGAAGCTGTGTGAATGATTTTTTGGGCTGACATTCCCCAAACCAAGGGATTGAAAATCAGAATACACCAGCAAAAAGTAAAACAAAAGAGAAAAAAAGAGGGAGGTAACAGTGAAGTCACTAAGCAGAAGGTTTTGCTTTCAAATCACCAGGACAAAACTTTTGAGACAGGTGGCTTCCAACATTTATCCTATAGCTTATATTATTCAAGTGTTCCATAGGAAAGCAGAGAGGAAAATATCTACATTTTCATGTGAGCAACCATTGTTTCCAAAATCACTATTTTTTAAAGTATCACTGACTGTTAAAAACCTGCTTTTTAGAATAACAAATATTGAGACGTTTCATCACAGCAATATCAGATGTGAGTATAACGGTGCAGTTTTATGTTATCCTGAGAGTTAAGTTTAAAATCATGGGAAGTCAGACAATATTCTGTCCCTGGTACTTTCTTTCACGCTTGTGGAGGACACAGTGTGGCACGTTACCCCCTCATCATCTCACCCCAATCTGCTGAAATGTGTCTTCATGATCATGGTCTTCAGCACAGTTGCCCACTGACCTGGAAGGATTGTTACTCACCAGTGTCAATACTCAGGGAATGGCTCAGCTTCATTATAAAAGAGCCCTCAGGGAATGTGTTATAAATGTGGATTATGACAAAAATTATCTTTTTCCTGAGTACAGCCATGATCCAATACCTATTCCAGTCACTAACAGCCTCCACGGAGTTTGATCAAGCACTTAAACCCTTGCCAATTTTTCTTACATCTGGATTATGTTGTCCTTATTTCACTTTTGTGAGCATTGCTTGCTTGAATGTTAGAGAAATTGATTGATTCCTACTGGAAAGGTCAAGTCATGTATCCCCACATAACTTTGACTGACCAAGTTTTATATAGTGAAAATGAATGGGGAATCACCTGCTGGAAAAAGCTGCCTAATAATAATGGCTGGAAAATCTACAGCCCCATTAAGAAAGGATCTCCTTCTGTGGTGATATCCAGACAGCTGTGCAACATGACAACACACTGGGACCTATCATTCAAGGAGTATAATTCATTATTCAAAGAAACCTGGTTTAGGTATCCAGGAAAACTGTTTTTGCTGTAGACAAAACAACAGCAGGAAAATGGTAATTTGAAGAACACACTGAAGTTAGCCATGAAAATGGCTGTAGAAAGAATCAAACAAGAAGAGCAGAGTGTCAGTTAACCAACTGCTGGTTGTGAATTTTCAGTATTCAGCTTCCTTGAAGCACTCAGGTTAGGAAGGCTCTCTGGCAGATTTGTAATCCAATTCTCAAAGCAGAGCTAATTGCAAAGTTAGACCAGGTTGTTGAGATCCTTGCCCAGCTGAGCTGGCACAGTGCCCCACTACAGCCCCTACAGGATCTCTCTTGGATCCAGCTGGGATGGGGCTCTGAGGAACCTTGTGTAGTGACTGCCATTCCTGCCTATGGCTGAGTGTTGGAACCAGATGATCTTTAAGGTTCTTTCCAACCCAAATCATCCTATGATTTTATGAACTTTTATGCCCAGCAGTTTATTTTTTTATTCCATGCACTTTCTGGTTCAGACTGCATTTTCTGTTTGGTAACTGGGCCCTTCTTGGATAGTGTGTTTAAAGCCCTGCCTAATTTCTGGTGAACATTTATAAACCACCTCTCATTCACAGACTCAGACATTTCATTAGAGAAGAACTCAGACAGATTAAACCTAACTGATCTTAGTAAATCAGAGGCAGCAATTAAGAATCACCTTCTTGTCTTTCATGTACCTTCCACAAATCATGTTTTCTTTCAACGCACTAATACTGGACCTTGTTCATTCTCTTGTTTTATTTTTTTAAATTTCTGTTCAAGTCCATAATTGAGAAAATCATCATGATAATAACATATTAAACAGAATGAACTAATAATTTTTCATTAATTTGGAGTTTGAATTAAGTCTCAAAGAAGTACTTCATAATAGAGAATCTAGCTTTAAATGTGTTTTAAGTATTTTAAAATCCTCTGTTATTTTTTTTGTCTCTTGAACATGAAGAATTAAATAGTCCTTTCTATTTCCATTTTTCCAAGATATAAATGACAATTCATATTTTTAATCCATATTTTTCAGACTGAGATATCAAACTTTTAGCACCTTGATCCAATGTCAATATTCAGAAAGCAATTTGGTTTTCCGATGTTTGGCCATTCACTTCTGAAAACGCCTTTAATTTGCCTCCGTCTCTCAGTCAGTTAATTCCCCCCTGACTCAGTAGGAAGCAGACTGAAACTAAGTGTGCTTTTCATACAGCTTTCTGAAAAGGCAGCAGACAGGAGATACCTCTTTGCTCTGTGAACTACCTAGGCCAGACATTTTATGTGTAGCTGAGCAGTGAATGACTCCATATTTCATTAGCAATCTCCAGTAAAATTCTGTTCTCCTTGTGCCTTTAGCAAAATGCAAGAAATTACAAGGATGACATGAAGTGCAAGAGAGAGGAACATTATAAAAGGAACTACTTGGAAAGTGAGAAGTGGCAGTGCTCACTTGCTTAATATTTGTATGAAAACCTCTTGAAGATGAGAGGAATAGAAGCATTTTTTTTGTTGTTTTTTTTTTTTCCATGCATTGGTGTGTTGCACATCCTAATTGAAACTTGTGGAGCAGAAAGCTGATCCTGCAGTAATGTTTGTGGATACAATTATGGAAATCCTTTGAGTGTGATTAAATTATACAGTGCCTGGATATTGAAGTCATTTCGACACTTAGGTCTGCGGTAGAGTCTGCGGCAAAGTGTGAGGTGACACCTACTTGACCAATCTGTTTGGGAAGGACATAATGTGCAACAGTTTTCCAATTAGCAAGTTTTCTCTAGTGGCAAATAACATCCATAAAAGACTCCATTCTGCATGGTCTATTGGACAAATTTGAACACAAATGATGTGAGGACATCCTTGAAAGACCACTAAGAAGATATGATCAGTATAAAATGGTCATGTAACAAAAGAAAAGGCATGTTTTAATTTTAATTGGAATAAAAAAAGTTTTTTGTTTATTATTCATTGCTAAGTGCAGGTCTTTTAACGCCTTTTACAAATCTAGGTTATGAAACTTGGTGCAGTTATTTGCTTGAGATGCAGTAATTTATCCATCACCACAGAAATATAGGTTGATTTAGTTCTTGTTGCTCATCTCAAAGAGGTGGTTAATTTCTTTTCGTAGGTAAAGAATGTTTTAATTTATTATCTGTTGAGAATTCCCGGGCAAGTGTCCAAAGCTTCAGTATTTGTACTTAATAAACAAAACTCGCGAATAGAGGAAGAAATTTTTGGCACAGGAAAAAAAATGGAAGTTCTGTCTAACACAAAGATATACTTTAAAAATAGTGTTTCCTGAGATGAAATGTGGTCCATACAGAATTTTAAAATTCAAATGCTTAACAGTTCTGGTTTTATGAAAAATCACTTAACTAGAACAGTGTAGGTTTTCTACAACATTCAGACTCTTAAAATTCACCAAAGAGTCAGATTAAGTCTGGCTTCCCAAAGCACAAATATCCATTAGCTGTTTCCTCACTTATAGAGAAATTAATTTAAGCCATTATCAATTTGATCATCTCCATAACTAAGGGCTAGATTTTACCCAGGAAGTGTTTTAATCACCTGGATAACTTTCAGTTCACTGCAAAATCACTTGACTCCCATTTTGGGTGAGAATCATCTGTGGTCTAAAAGGCTGTGGAGGAAGGGATATACTCTATGTCTATTAGTAAATGGTTCAAATGGTTAAGTATGTTCCTGATAAAAAATTGCATCTCATTTCCAGTTTGAAGGTTTGGCTCTCAGCCACTGGGTCTTGTTATCATAGATGAAAGAGCCCTCTGATATCAGGCACTGCTCCCTGCGTAGGTGGAATGTTCCCCATGTTGTCCATATTAATCTGATTCATTGCTGCTACTACATTATCTTTCATCAGTTTTTCTAACTGTCAATTTTCAAAATAGTGCTGGTTTTGATATGCTGCTTGTTTTTGTAGCTGAGAAGCCACAAAATAGCTTAGAGGACTTAAAAGAGATCTTCATCTGGATGAATTATTACTGATGGGGGAAAAAAAAATCCGCATCTTTGAAGGATGTCTTACACTTTGGACTACAATTTTCTGGCAACTTGCACCACAAAGGTCTCATGTTTGCTTTAATAAATGACTGAAGTGCCTAGACATTTATTTTCTATGTCTGGTTCCCAAAATGGAAGCTGGAACTTCCATGGTAGGCACTTTAGCTCAAGGTTTTCTGGCTTAATTTCCAGCAAAATACTCACGAATCCTACTAGCTACATGCCCTGGCAGTGCACGTGTGGCCAAGAAGAAACACAAGGCAGGTGGATTTACTTGGAATTTAGGAAAGGTCCCAGTGCTTGGGAAGTGTTAGCCATTGCACAGTAATCCATGCAGTATAACAGATAGCCCTGAATGACTGTAAAGCTGTTTAGTTTAATGGTGGAGTGCCTGAAATTCTTCCCCTCCTCTGCAGCTTAGACATACGGCTTAAGGCTCAGGGAAAAGAGATGGATTCCAGTATCCAAAAACGTCTACTGTGAAGAAGTCTACAGAAACACTTCCCAAGAATTCAGAAGGGATTGCAACAGAGACATAATTTTCTTTTCTCTCTCAAACCTCCCAGAGGTTTCATGCATTGGACCTAGCAAGTGAGAAAAGAGGCTGTTTTCACCAAATTCTCATGGGCCAACTCCAGAAGGCTTTGTGAGCACAGAGATGAGGGCCTTTTTGTCAAAGGTGTTTAACAGCATCCAGAAATATCACTTACAGAACTCTTGGGTTCCAATTCATTCCTCTTACCCAAAAAGTCAGGAAATTTCACAGTTACATTTACTACATTTATTTTCCTTTGATTTCTTTTTTAAGTGACTTACTGGGTCATGAAAACTAGTTTTTTTTCCAAAATGTAAGAAAATGTTTTTTATTCAGCATCGTTTACCAACAACTCAAATATCAATATAAAACATAATATTGCTATCATACTTGTATTCAAACAGATCCAATACACATTATACCCCTATTTTTGTGGCAAACCTTTCCCCTTTGTGAAAAGCTTGTTTTAGAAAGTAAGGGAAAGAAGGATGAAAAGAGTGACTTGTCAGAAGCTGTGCTTCCAAGCTGTTTGGAATGGGGAGAAAAGTTTTGGCTGGCTGCTTACCCTGAAATATTTCAAGATGCTTTTTGCTCAGATGAAATCATATGTAAAAGCTCAATTTGGATGTACTGCTGGTTGGTTGAACTTACATTGACTATTGCAAATCAAGAGACTACCCAGAGGCTATAGTGTGGCTTCACTTCCATCTTGGGGTCTAAGAAAATTTGTTGTTTACTCTTGAAAGATAGATACTGAAGAATTAAATAGTGCCTCATTATCTCACCTAGTCCCACCTCTACTCAGTATCTTTTCTTGCTCTTATCCCTGTCATTGACCATACTGAATACCCTTCTAAATGTGAGAGAATTAAGATGTGGAAAGAGGCTCAAATAAATGTGTGCCTCATCTAGGGCTGATGGATGACAAGACTACAGTTAAGATTAATGTCTGAGGTTTTACCTCCATAGAGAGTTCAGAGAAACACAGAGAAAAAAACCTGAAACTCACATATTTTGAACGCACTCCAACATTTGATGATTTGATTATTTTACTCACATCTCTGTTTACAATCTTTGAAGCTGCTGACTGAGGTAGTCAGAAACAGAAAGCTTTACATGGTAAATAACTGAAAGAGTTGAGAGTGCAGGAAGGAACCCCCTTTGGCTGACAGGATTCTAGGGCTCATAAAAAAATAAAACACGGTCCTCAAAGTAATCTGGAAAATACATGAGAATGACCATGGAATATAGTTCTTTTTTAGGGACCAAAATAAGCAGCAACTTTATCAGAATAATACGACATTCAGAGTCTGGCCTTGGAAAGCATAATCTCAAGTAACAGCCTTCCCGAAGAATTTTGAGGGTTTGGCTCTATCTGCAGTTGCTTCACATTTCCAGATTTGGCTCTGAACACCAATAAAAGGCATTTAGAAGAACCAAATATTGTATCCAATTATCTGAATGAACGTCCATAAGACCATCCTTCTTCCTAGACTGACATTTTACTAATAAAGGACACACAGAAGACATCCCTGACCCCTTTTTTCAGAGTCTCTATCTATTATACTCTTGTCATGAAGAAGGAAAGCAAAATGTCAGAACAAAATAAAGGAAAGTTATCAGTTGATAAAAGAAATAATATCAAACCTGCTTGCTAAAATAAATGGAAAAGGCAAATTATTAGAGAATACTTGTTTTCTAGCAAAGCTACTGGGAGAAATAGAAGGAATATGAACAAGTAAATATGCACACCATTTCTGGAGGAGAAATAAATAGAGATCCTATTATACTGCTGCTTATGCACAGCTTGGGAGCTTCAGTATAAAAGCTGCAGGGAATAGAAATACACTGTATGCAAACAGAACATCCTTGGACTGTTTATGGCACTACATGTATGCCATACCCTGAGGTTCCTATGAAATACTTATTATTTGCCAGTTCAAGCTGTTTGGCTTAGCTGTGATTTGGGTAATATTTTCTTCCACTGCAAGAAGTGCTAATGCTGTTGGGTATAGGTTGGAGTGCTACAGCAGCATCTCATCTTTCTCAGATTGCTCACAAATTTTCAGACCGCAGTTATCAACCACAAATATTCTAAAACTGCAAGTGAACTCTGCCTGTGGATCCATAGAGCAGAGAATATATACCAGAATTTCAAGTCCATTTGTTTCTCCATTTTCATGGCTGTGTATTTCCTATCACAGATTTAAAATGCATTCATTTACCTGGACTCTGACATACATGCAGGAGTCCAGGGGGATCTCTGTTAATTTCACAAAATGTAACATTGAGTAAACTCACAGGCTTTTACTATGTAAATCCAAGATGTGTCTTGGTTTTGTTTGGAAAGATTTTCAACTACTTCAATGAAGAAAAATTTTGTAAAAGGGCAGAGTAGGAAAGGCGAAACAATGACAAAACCTGAACTCTGACAGAAGACAAGGAAGTTTTTGATTAGGGGGAAGACAATTTGAGAAAAAATTTCTTTCCTGAGGCTGCATCTACGATCAAAGGAGGATATCAACTATTGCAAAACTCTGAGTATCGAAACAAAGGAGTTCTTAGTGAGTGGACTAGGACGGGAGAAATTCCTTGGGATGTATCTATAAAAGCTTCAAGGACATAGAGTCTGGAGAGAGAAGGGCATATAGAGAAGCTCACTCCCAAGGATAAATCCCACCTGTGCAGAGGCTGGAAGGGAGCACTGGAGAGACCTACTGCAATGTGTGTTAAACCTGTCCTGCTGAACCACGCTCTGAGTGCTTTGCTAAGTCACATATGCCATTGCAGAATTGACTCCTCTGCCACCAGTGCCACGGGCCAGACTTGGGCACACCCAGAGCTCACTGCAGCACTCAGGGCCATGAACAGCCCTAAGGCTCAGTCACAGAATGGTTGGGGTGGAGACCCTCACCTCAGAGTGGCCAGGCCATGAGCTCTTTACCTTTGAGGGATTCAATCGCTTAACTGCTCATGGGAGAAGAACTCAAGGGGAATTTTGCTCCAAAGGAGTTCTTCTCTCTTTTTCTTGTGATATTAAATATTCTCTCAGAGCAAACAATCTATTTGATGATTTTCCACTGACTGATACTTAGCTCTGGGAAAGGACAAGCTCATTTTACCAAAATTGCCTGCAGATTAGGATGTTGCATACCTCATTGCTAGGGACATGGCCTACTGAAGAAAATATTACAATTTAATTATATTGATGAATGCAATATTATTTGTGAAATAAAATTGCCTTTTTATGATATTTAGCTTTCTTGGATCTTTAGAGAATCATTAAACAATGTAATTCCCTATTACCTCAGTGAAAAGGAATTAATGAAAGAGCAAAGTTATCAGAAAGGTCTGAAAGCAAATGATTATGAGCTAATAATGTTTCAGGAATTTAAATGTAAAATCCTGCTAATAATCAGAAGAAATAGCTATGCAGGATCAAACTATCATGCAGAGCCTCCCACAATGATTTATTCATTAAAGAAAAGGAAAATTATTTTTCATTACTCCAAAGACGAGCCTCACAGGGAAAAATAAATTGGCATTTATAGAGCTTCATCTCTAGAAGTGAACAGAAAAGATATTTGTGACTTGCAAACAAAAGATTTATTTCTATTAAAAAAAAAAGAAAAAAAGAAGAGTAGTTCACTTTCCTGGATACCCTCTTCTAACATTTTTATACATTATCCAGCTGTGTGATAGAAAAATTACAATCTAATCATTTAAGATCATGTAGCATATTCTAATTGAAAGCTTTGCAATTATTTCAGTGTTTTGAATGGTCGTTCTCAGATGGATGCAAATGTTCTTCTCCAAGGTGACTAAAAGTTCCTAGTAAATAAGTTTGGGTTTGAACCTCCTAATTTTTCTCTTATTATTGAGAATTCTTTGAAAAAGTACTTCACAGTCTGATGTCTGCGTTAAGAGAAGCCTGTGAGACTAATGTGTGATAGGCTGTCAAAAATGGAACAATACAGAACTCCCTTCAACTAGTATGAAGAAAGATACCAAACAGATCTCTTTGGGTATTCTACATCATCTGATTTCAGTTGCCTGTACTTGGACTTTTACTGTTCTTTGAGTTATCTCAGATTATTCAGGCTTTTACAAGAGACAGGAAAATGCATCAACAGACTTAAAGAAGAGCAGAACTCTTCCATTTTGAAAAGTAGCTATTGGGGCAATTAATTTTGGGTCATGGAATTCCACCCCTACATTTTTAGGTGTGAGATAAGTATCTGAGCTTCTGTCATAAATGGATAAGCTCTAACCAGGACAGTCCATGGAGCTTGCAAAACCTTTCGGATGACCTGTTACCAGGTCTTCTTGAATACATCGTTTTCCTATGGCCCCTGTGTTGTGTGTGCCATCTGAACAGGAGCAAGGTTCAGATGGAGTATCAAGAGTTTTTCTCTAATCAGGACAGCCAACAGTGAGACAAGTTACTGGCAGTGGTGCAGTCTCCATTTGTGGAGTTTTTCAAAACTCGGTGAGACAACCAGAGAAACCTAGAAAAACCCCACAGATGACTCTACGACCTCACAGATAAACAGAACGTTGGAACAGAAGCCTCCTGAGGTCTCTTCACACCTGATTTATCCCATGATCTCTCAGTCCTTGGATACTACAGAACACTTCAAACAACACTAACACCAAATGCTGACCTGGCAACTGCACTGAGCTCTTGAGCAGCTCTGCCAGTAGCTGGAGTTTATACAACCAGACCACATGTAGACATTTATAGATTGCCAACTGAATTTGGATCCTAGTCATGAGATGATGAATCCTGCTTTTCACATGATAGTTAAGCATATGTAAAAAAGGCAAGGTTCATCAGATATATATTTTTTCCATCGAATTCACAGTGTGTTTATCCTTGTGTGAATGTGAGACAGATCATGCAGAGATACTACAAAATACTATGCAGGGTTTTCTCTGTCTTTTTAAAAAAAATTCTGCTGTCTTCTGTGCAATCAATTTTCTGCTATTTAAGCCTGAGAGTAGACTAGAATATAAGCATTGTTTTATTTAAAAAACAGAGTGAATAAACTGATTTGGTTAAAACAGCATCAAGGGGTGCTTTATAGTGGGGATTTAAAGCATTCAAGTTCTGAAGCTCATTGAAGAGAAGACATAAAAATGCTGAATACTCTATTCCTAAGTAATTTACTCTAATTATCAAGGAAAAGGGGAACAATCTCTCCTTCTAAAGAGATTTTCTTCAGAAAAGCTGTGACTGTTCTTCCCATCAAGTTTTTAATTTGGAAAATCAGGAATAGAGGTGATTTTGAAACTGTTCTCAAGTACTTACTGTAAAGAATCAGAGTGCTTTTCAAGTAGTTTATCTGATTCCTAAGCCCAAGAGCTCCGAATGGCAGTGTTGATACTGACTTCTCCATAACTCTTCCAGAACTATACTGCAACTAACTTAAGGCAAATCTCTGTGGCTGGGCTACTGAGTAGCAACTCATAGTAGAAATTTCTGTGGGCAAAACTCTGCCAACTTTGAGAGATAGAAAGGAAACAGAAGGAGAGAAACCCGCTTTAGTAACAATCTTCACAACACTTTTGGTAAGGAAGCCAAAAATTTTCCCCATTGAACGGATGAAAACCAAAGGCATAGTTTCTCTCTTTTCTGATAGTTTTCTAGGACTTCACTCATGCATCTAAAAACAGTATCAGCTGAAATGCACTCAATAAATCCATGCTGTCTGTAGCTGCCAGTCCAAAAAGGCAAACTCTCCTGATGATTCTGTGCCATGTATTGGTCCTGCACAGACATCTTGGATTCTCCAGAATACCTACCATGTCACTAGACACATTTATGCAGTTAACTGAATAACTGAATATTTAATCCCTCCTTATAGACAAAAGTAATAAATAACTCAAATATGCAGTTCATTATCTTGTTCAGACATTTAAACTATTCTGACTGATTACAAATATAATTCAACATGTATTTCATAAAGCTATGAAAGACTGAATAGTATTCCATTTATATGCAGCTACAGTTATTTTATATTTATATATATTAGATGCTGAATTTAAACCCAGTACAACATATGTGTGGTCATATTAAGGAATTCTTCCTGTAACACATGTACCACAACACTGCAGTTTTTTCCACAGGCACATGAAACTGCAGAGTTGTGATCTGATGCTGGCAGTGAGACAAAACACCAGCACAGAAAAGCATTTGAACTTCTCTGAATGTTCTGCAATCTTTGCCAAAAGAGTATTTTAAAATGTAGAGAAGCATCACAAAAGTCATCCTGGAATACTTCTTCCTGAAAAGAGGTTGTTGTGAGTTGGGGTAAGTCTCTTCCCATAACTAACAAGTGATAGAACAAGGGGATACAGCCTCAAGTTGCAGCAGGAGAGGTTTAGTTTGGAAATTAGGAAAAAAATTCTACACTACAAGGATCACCAGGAACTGGAACAGGATTCCAGGGAAGTGACAGAATCCTCTTCCTTGGAGGTGTTTAAAAAATGCATGGATGTGGCACTTGGGGATATTGTTAGGCATACAGCTGGACTTGATAATCTGGAAGTTTTTTTCCATATTAAATGATTCTTTTTTGTCTTCTTTTTAAGGATCTCAAGACACCCACATGATCAGAAAGCTTCTGTGTTTCTGAAGGCTCCCATCTTGCCAATCACAGGGGAATGCTGAGCTGACACTGAATGAACCTGCTATAAAGCACAGACATTTGCCCAAAATTGCGTGGATCTGTGGTATCTGCTGGAGTGAAATATAAACCTTTTCAATTCTCCACCTTTATTCCATATTCACATAAATAATGGGGTTTTTTCAATTTTGACCTTATCAAGGTCAAAAATCTCTCTTTCCATCATTACCAGCTGTTTCTAAATTAACACAGTTTTCCTTTGAAATGAAACACATGAAAGAGTTTTATTGATTATTTTCTCAATAGAGAAAGTTTCAATGGTAGATAATCACATCAAATATTCCTATCACTAATGAGAAAAATTACTAATGGATAACATGCTCTTTATTATCTAGAGAGCAGACTGTCACCTCCAGTAGATTCATTTTATTATTTAAATTCTGTGAACTGCAGGACAGCTCATCTAGAATCTGATATGGACGAAATTAAGGAAGGTTTTGAAATAAACAACCCCTACTTTTCAATTTAGTGCTCACTGGTGAAACTAAAAATGACACATAGTCATTTAGTTTCATCAAAAACAAAGATTATTTTGATCTCTAATGAAGTTACAGCCTTTAAAAAAGGCAAATAAATTGAAAACTTAAAAAATACACTTATGAATTAAAATTAACATTTTGAAAATCTAAGAATGAATTTTGTCTCCTGATCTGTTTTTTCTCTATTTTCAGCACAAACAATTCAGAAATATGAGAAATTCACAGATTTAGTGTCATTAAATCAGCACTTCCCAAATACTGACACACAAACCTTTCCACAGAAAGGATCACTGACTTTAACTCTGATTGCTTCTAGCTCACAGAAAAACTCTATCAACAGACTGTGATCATTGTTCCTTGAGCTTACCACTGACTTTTATAGCTGCTCACTTTCCAGAAGGTCTTTGTTTCAGCCTTCCAGATCATATCTTCATAGGAAGCTGAATTTAACTGAAAAGGCTGAGTTCTTCTGCAACATAATTTTGTATGAATCCCTGAAATTCACCTGGCACCTCTGGTTTAAAACCAAAGGGGTCCACACCCCAGCTGCACATGGGTTTTAAAGTTTACTGCATAATGGATTTTTTTTTACAGCAGAGTAAAATGGAAGGTACTTCTATAGCTTTTGTAATTTTATGTACATAAAAGCATCTCAGTTGCATTAGCAATGTGCACCTCTGGGGCTAATTTGCTTTAATGGGTGTGTAAGCTATCATATACCTACACAGATTTATGTACTTTAGATTAAAAATAACACTCACTAGTGCACATATCACAGTCCTCTTTCATGCTCTGGACAAGAGTGTGGCTGTACACTCCTCTGATCAAGATCATGGTGGTTTTGAACACTCAACAATGCAAAGGACTCGTGGGTATTTCCTACTGAAGTTTTGCAGGAACAGGTAGGAGCTGCAGTGTCAGAACTGGCACAACAATACCCAAGTCAAGTCTTACCTGTGCAGCTGGTCAGTTCGGCAAAGATGTTCAGACTTGATTTACCATAATTCACCAGAAGTCTACTCTGAGGCAGTCCCAGGGTGCATTTGAGAGCCTTGGGGAGTTTATGCCTTGGAACCAGTCTGAGAATGTTGTGGAAAATGGTTCCCTATGAGGAAAATTAGAAGAATCAATATTAATCAATACTAAAAATCAGCTCCATTTGTTATACACATATTTAGCTTCATATATAAAACATGTATTGTCCAGGAACAGGAAAATGCCGAATCAACTTGGTCTTAACAATAAAGAAAATCCAAATGAAAAAAGTATTCTGGAAAGCGTATGCCAAATGAAAGGCAGAATATCTGTGTCTGGCAGAAGAGATAGCTCCAATGACTGAATACACAGCATCCAGCCCCCTACACTCTTTTGTGTTTTGAAAACTATCACCCACCAGAATATCTGACCAGCTTCTATATCCATCAAATGTTATCCCAAGAAGTGTACATTGAGTATGACACACATACACTTTTCATGAAAAAGCCTTACCACAATTAGAATTTAGGCTGTTAATTGCTGCTTTTGGAAAATACAAAAGAATTTCCTTTTTGCCAGTCTCAGAGAAATGAGTGACCTTTGCAAGCCACTGCCCAACCAGCCAGGGAAGGAAGGAACTGGCAGTAAAAAACCCCAAACATCTCTACATAGCTGTACATAACCTTAGAACTGTGCTATTTCCACTGTGTAGCTTTTTTATAATGATTGTTATGATTGTCATTATAGAAAAACACATATTGCCAGTTATGCATATCTTTTTATTTTGCTACCATGCACAGTAAATATTATAATCAATAGCTGACTACCATAATCATAGCAATTATTATGCAGCTTTAATACTCAATTACTGCCAAGAATATTTTTCAACATCAAGACTGTCATACTCTTCTCTCTGTAAAGACAGCAGTATGTTCCTCTCCAAACACTGCATACAGGGACAACCTTTGTCCAACTCCTCTCCCATGGGATTCAGCAATATAGGTCAGACCCTAAACAGGTGCAATGCATAAAAATAAAAGAATGCCTGAAAATCCTAAAGCCTTTACAGACTGAAGTAACATAGAGATGTCAGAGAAAACCAAGAAATGAAGAAGATAAATTTTATTATTTAGTTAGTATTAAAATACATTCTAGTAAAATAGATATAACCCTGTGNTGCATGCATGCACGGACACAGATAAAACTTCTTGCATTGTGGTAAATCTAAACTTTCCATTTAAAGATATTAAGCCTGAATGAAAAAATAGCAGAATAAATTCTTGTGCCTGAGTGTACCTCAGTAGCTGTATCTTTTCACTGTAGGACTCCCCTCTCAAATTGTTTTGACAGAGATAGGATTACTGCAAAATTGGTCATGAAAGAAACGAATCTTTTATTCCTCCCCCAACTGTTAGTATATTCTTATCTGCATTGGCAGTGTTAAGTCTGTAGGTAAATATGAATTTGCTGGCTACAGGATAGCTTCAAAAGATCAGCATCCTGACAGGAAAACCAACATAGCCTTGATGCTAATCTTTATTTCTATAGACAGTTGCTAAGTATAAATACGCTCTATCAGCTATGCAACTCTAATCTAAAGCTGTTTATTGCTACAACAAAGTAAGAAGTGGAGTAGAAAGAGTTTGAAAGCAAACCTAAACTTCAGAGGGTATGGTAATGATTGATGACATTTTCTTTGTCAGCTGTTATTTGTATGAACAGATAGGACTACTATTTTGGAAAAGAAAATCTTTAAAAATGCATAAGGGTATTTGAAAGAGGAGCGTTGAGGCATCACAGGGTCATACGTGGTAAAAGAGATGGGATAAAGAAGTGGTATTTTGTCCAGTAAGAGAATGTCAACACTCAGTAGAAGAGTAGGAAGAGTTCAGTTTAATTCTGCCTTCAAAGACTGGCGACTGCAGGGGCTGGCTTAGGCAGAAGTATCCCAGGATGACTTTTGTGAAACCAGGGTACAATTTAAACCACTTTTCTTTTTTTGGAAGAGATTTCAAAACATTTGGAGAAGTTTTAATAGTGCTGTAAACTGTTGTTTTGTCTCACTGCCAGCATCTGATCACACTCAGCAGACCCACATTGCCATAGCAAAAGCTGTAGTGTTGTAGAACATGCATCACAGGAAGGAATCCTTAACAACAGGTATTCTATGATTCTGTAGGGAGCTGGGGGACCACACCCATGTGTCCTAAATTTAAATTCAGTATCTGATTTAATACATTAAATAACTAAAGCGGAATATAAATGAAATATTAATCAATCTTTCTTGAATGTATTGAAGACCTGTCAGGTTGCCTTATTAAGTTCTATGAAAATATTCTGAAGCCATTTGGAAAAAGAAACAATGTTACTTCCCTCACAATATTATGTATACTGGACCTTGTCTCATTCAGTCATGAGATCTGGATAGGCTACAGAGCTGGGCAATAAAGAGCTGCATGAAATTTAAGGGGAGTGTAATTGTCCATCTGAGATGGGACAATCCTTGTTATACATACAAATTGGGGTATGCCAGTGTGAAAATTAGAACCATGGAAAGAAAGCTGAAAATCTGGGTGGATGGCAAATCCACCCAAATTATCAGTCATTATAAATGACTAATAAAAAGGGTCAACCCTATCCTGGAGTGCATCCAGCATCCATCACTGACTGGTCAAGGGAGATGATTGTCCCACTCTACTCTGCACTAATTTGACCTTGACTTGAGTGCTGTGTGCAGGTTTGGGTGCATCAGTGCAAGAATGATGTAAAGTTATTGGAGAGGAGGGGAATTAACATAGTGAAAGGCCTGGAGGGCAAGACTTGTAAGAAGCATCTGAGGTCCCTTGCTTTTGTTCAGCTTGGAAAAGAGAAGAGGCTGCACATTTCTCCAAAGAGCAGGGTAGTGGAGGGGAGGGCGCTGATCTCCTCCCTCTGGTGACCAGCGTCAGGACATCATGAAATGGAATCACGTAGCATCAGGGGAAGCTCAGATGGGACATGGGGAAAAGCTTCTGCATGGACGGGTGGTCGTTCCCTGGAAGAGGCTATGCAGGGAAGTGGTCACAAATCAAGCAGGGTCTGGACAATGCTCTTATTGTATGGTTTATTTTTACATAGTTTTGCAAGGAGCAGGGTATTTTACTCAATGATTCTTAAGGGTCCCTTCCAACTTGAGGTATTATGTGACTCTGATTTTGAATCAGGTATTACAGTCACCACATATTTGCTGGGGGCTTTCACTGCCACTCTGCTGAAGTTTGTTCCTGCTTAAACACTCAGCCTGGTGGTGTTCAGCATTTGCCACAAAGGGAAGACAAAGTTTCTCTCAACTTTAGGGGTAAAACACCTTGGGGACACTGGGGCAGATTTAGCTTCAAAACTGATTGGGCTCTTTCAGTACTTGGCTCCCCAAATGCTCACAAGATGAATGTGTGCATGCATGCTAAGTTCCCCATAGAAAATGATCTTGGTCTCAGAGATCATGTTTCACATTTTCTTCCTTACTATTTATGTTCTGCTCTGAAAGTAAATGAATACTAAATTGAATCAGCAATTCAGGCTTGCTACATTTCATTGATCTATGACAGATCAGAGCTTGATGCTGAGCTAATGTGGCCCCAGGCATCAACCTTTACCACTAATATGGTTATAAAATTCTCTACTCAAGTCTATTTATTATGAATGTAATCTGTTTTAGAAAAGCACCTAAATTTCTACTAATGATTCATTCAGATGCATGCACTGTCCTCATTTAAAATGTCCAGGTCAACCCCGCTTTTCCTGATTATTTTAATAGTGCACATTGTTCTATATTACCTGGTTTGCTTCCACTCTCACTCTGTTTCAGGTATTTTTTGCCTGACTCCCACAGATGACAGACTGGGATGATTTATTTCCTTATGCAACACTCTTTGTATTCTATAGTTATTTTTTGCCACAGTAACACTTTATTGCCTTCCTCTTCCAGCAGCTCACTCTCTCAGCCAGAAGTAAAATTTAGGGAAGTTTTCTGAAATTTCTTATGATCTGCCAGCCAACATTTTTTCTGGGATACTATACCCCAGATTCTTAACTCAAAAAAAATTAGTTCTGGACCTCCGTGCTTCTCCAGTGATTGTCATCCATCAACATTAACAGGAAAGTGAGAGGACTCAGCCTCCTGATGTCAGCAGAAGGAGTTCAAAAACATTTACATTTGTCAACTGGCCTGTCACCTTTGATAAGTCCCTTCTTTACTCCTTCCACTTTGCTTATTTGATCCATCGCATCCCCTTCAATTTCTCCTTACTTTCCTCACATGTGCTTATTCCTCCCAAGCACAAAGCAGGGAAATGGATGTCTCTGACTATTTACTAAACTGAAAAATAAAACCCTGTGTTCAAACGGAATAATAATATTTTGCTTCTTCATCTAGAAGGGCTAAAAACAAACGCAAAAAACCCAAAATCCCTAATGTATTTTCAGTTTAACACTGCTTGTCAATCTATTGAACATGATACTTCTTAGGGTTCTGTTTTATTTTATTTTATTTTATTTCTTTTAAAGAGTAGGTCATTTGTCCAAAAAAATACCAAAGCTATGAAACCTGAAAGAGTATTTCCTTTTGAAATTCTTATAAAATGCATCTCAATATTCTATAATGGAATCCTTTGTTGAAAAATATTGACCAAAATTTGGCTTAAACAGCTTCTCAGTACAATTTGAATGCACAAAAATATGACTATGACTTTTTCAGTGAATTTTCTATCCATAGAAAATTTGTGGCCATGTCTACATACAAACAATGAATAAAACAAGATATTGTCATGCCTATTAATGTATGCTTTGGCTTAAGATTTACACTGCCTTGTTAAAATAATTTCAAAATATGTTCTGATTTCTATAAATGCCCCTAGTGCTTCTGATGAACAATACATTGTCTGCAATAAACTTTGAAATTTGAAGACCTTCAATTTAATGGGGACATTCAAATTAATTCAATGTTAGATACATATACGTCCCTTCTGTGGCAATACCTTCCATCCCTTGAAATTTCTCATCTAAAGGCTGTAAAATAACAAAGCAGATAATCTTGCCAGATCTCTGCCCTATTGAATAGGACAAATACTTCCAGGCTGATTGCTCTTGAGGGTTTGTTTCATGGCAGATTTCAGGCACAGCTCAAATTTGCCCTTGAAGAACATAAATGCTGTACACCTTGATTTTATATATCTGAGTTCTGCTAGGGCAGTTCATTGTTTCAGAGGAGTTAAAAAAGCACCTGAAAAGTCATGTGCATCTCCGTTGTGCATTTCTTCTGGTTGTCAAGGAAACCACCCCAGGATTCCTGGCAACAGACTTCATCTCAATCGGTAATGGAAACACCACAGGTATTAGCCAGTCAGTCACCTCCCACCAGGTGCTATTTTGGGAACAAGTCAATAGATTAGATTCTCCTCTTCCAGCAGCTCTGAAGCTGTGTGAGGGTTTGTCGTGTGCCTTTGTCTCCATGGGGCTCGGCTCTCTGGCACTTTCTCTGGGCAGAGAGCCAACCTAGAGGTGAGGCTGTTAAACACTGCTCTCAAGGAACAAATATCCTTCAATGCACTATGGTAAACCTGTCTCTAACTTTCCTAAAGGCTGGAGTGACAGCTAGAAGGTTTTAGGGGGAAGAGGGTAGTAGCCTTTTTTTCAGATGGACAGTCTTTCTTTTCATGTACCAAAACTGTACAAAAACCTGTTTACATTTACTGCCTTAAAAAAACCAAAATTGCATATTAGTAATAGATATCTATTTAGTCATTAAATGTCCTGAAGATGTTGACTGAGATCTTCCATCCTGGGAATGGCAGAACACTATAGTTATGGTTCAGGGGCACCTGTGAGTGCAACAGGTATTCACCCAGATTACGAGTCAAAGTACCCCTGCTACCAGCCTGTTCCCAAACTGAGTTTGTCCAGAAAGCATCCAGAAGGGTAAAGTGCTTTATTTCCATAAAGAAGAAAGTAAAGCTTGGGGCGTGATTGGAGATGTTCATAGGAAATGGCAGAGTAAGCTGGAAGAAGGTTTCTTGAACACTAAGCGGAGAAAACAGGACAGGATAATGGGGAAGACAGATGGTAGGAAGAAAAGTAAACCTGTGATGCACATCTGAAATGGACACGTAAAAAAATGATTGGAAACCTGTGGGGTGGGAATGAAAGAATGATAAGAAATGTCACCCTAGGGAGAAATATTTGTGGACAATTGAAAAATCAAGAACCAGGAATTTATGGTAAAAAATGGATGAGCCTGTGCCATGACAGGACTGCACGGTGTTTCAGTGTGTGAGGGGAAAATCTGAGGTAATCTTTATGATTAAGTATTTTGGAAGGAAAATCTGAGGTAATTTGAGGTAACAGTGAGGGAGATGCAGGTTCCCCAAATAATGCTGAGGGCATAATGGGTCGCTGAAGGAATGGCCAAACCCCCATGTGCTGCTGAGCAGACATGGGGGTCACTGAGGGGAGGCAGATGCTGCTCGTGTTCCTCTGATGGAAGTCAGGGTCACTGAAAGGGTGGCAAATGCCCTGTGTGTTGCCAAGAGGGCGTGAGGGTGACTGAAGGAATGGTGGCTGCCCCGTATCTTGCTGAGGGGACATGAGGGTCCTTTGAGGGCAAGGCAGGAGCCCCGAGTATCGCCGAGGAACCAGGAGGGTCTCTGGGAGGCGAACGAGTACCCTGCACATAACTGAGGCGGCGGCAGGTGCCCTGCATGCCGCTGAGGAGGATGAGGGTGTGCCCTGAGGGACACGGGAGCTCCAAAGCTCTGTGTCCACCGAGGTGCTGGGCAGGGTCCCATTCAGCAGCCTGGGAATCGCACTGGGACAGCCGCTGGGCTGAGACATGGAGCAGGAGGGGACAGCGCCTTCCCAGGACTGCATAGTGTTTGTGAGGGGAAAACCTGGTGTAAATCAGATGGGACAGCAAGAACATCATAGGGGAGGAATGGTGGAATTCCCGTGAATCGGAATCCCCTGGAGGGCACCGCTCAATCCAATCTTAGCCCCAAGAGTTTTTCAAAACTTTATGCCTAAAAGATTTTAACCTTTATACAATTTTGTCCTTGAGGATAAAGGATTGCAAACCAAATGTAATCCTATCATTTGAACAATTTATTATGGTAATGATTGAATAAAAATATTTTAAACATGCTTGTTTATGACACAGTGTAGGAGCTATAAAAACCAGGCTAGTATAATGCACTGTTTTGAACCCATAATAAAGCAGTTGTATTAAAGCAAGCAAAAAACAATTATTAAATAAAATTTAGTGTCACATAGTTATAACAATGCTGGCAAATCTCTTTTGCAGATCTTTGCAAAGTAATGGAGGGGTATCCCCACATAGGGAGAGATCTTCACAAACACATTCTAAGAAAGAATATTTTAGAAGACATTGTTAAAATCTGGGACTGGATGGATTGAGGCTGTCATTGTGGGGCTATTGGGTCACAGTTCCTTTCATGTGCAGGAGCTGGAGCTTCTCAGGGCTGAATGTGTTGCTGTCCATTGGCAGAAACTGTGGGAGAGGGAGGCAAGAGCAAACAAGCAGAGAAGCAGCTTGGAGTTGAAGAGGGGACATGAGAAGCCCTCTGGGTAAAGGGATTTCTGGCACACCTAGGGTACATTCTTGGTGCTGGGGCAGGCTTTGAGATGGGTGATCTCCCTGTAAGCAGGGATGGGTCTTTGCAATTGTTGGCCTTTTGCTGTTGTACTCCTTTGGCTGCCTGGAGAGATGGGGCAACCGTGTAAGGATGAGAGACCCTGTCTCCACACCTGAGGGGGGAATTGGAGCCTTCACTGCCCCCAGCCCACCCTGTAAGCAGGGCAGGGCTTTTCCCCAGCTGTGGCAGCTTTCTGCCTGCTGCTGGCATCTAGCCAGTGGGACTCCCTGTGTTACAAACAGAAATGAGGCCACTAACCTTTAAAAAGGTAAACCTGCTTATAAAACTTAGAACAATTGGAAGTGGAGCCCTAAGGCAGGCTTAGGACCCTCATGACAAGTCAGAAAAACAAGCAGTGTGCTACAAAGGTGCTTCTCTGGGCACTAAGTTCCGCTGAAGAACCCAGGTGCTGGGCACCTGGAGGTTTTAAAGCCTCTCAAATGTCTGGATTGGTGCGTTTTTCAATCCTTGTGCTGTCTGGTCTTTTTACGGGCTGCTGGTTAGTCCATACTGGGGTGCAACCTGATCAACCGTTACAGAATACTTCGATCTTATTGGTTGGCTCCTTCTCCAAATGCAGTTCAAGTTGCTGTTATCATCTCATGAAGCAACATTCTAGAAAGTTCCCTTCCATTTAGCTTCACTGAAGTTTCACCAACACCCTTCCCCCAGTGGCCATACACCCACATCATCACGTATCTAGCTCAACAACGCATTTCCTCACAACCCACCGCACCAATCCTGCACAACAATTCATAACTCTCCCAATACTACAATATTTCATAACCCTTTTAACATTACATTAGTTATAACAATTCATAACCTTTTTATTGCCTCCCACAAAGGCCAACTTATATTTGTAACACCCTGTACCCAGAGTGTGCCACAGCCTTTGCCCCTGTGCCACCCTTGAAGTTCCTCAGAGTGTCCAGGCCCCTGTACTCTCTCGGCAGTGCAGGGTCATGTCTAAGGCTTTCCCCTCCCAGTCAGTGGTATGGATGGCTCCCCAGCACATTGGCTGCACAGACCTTGCTCCTGTTATGAATAAAGTTCTAAGTTTGCCGAGTTAATTACAAGTGAACCGTGATTGTTACAATAGTTATCAATTATTACAATTTGTAAGTTTGGAAATAAAGTTCTTTATATTCATTGTTAAACATAATTTACCTTGATTCTCCAACTGTACCCTCCCCCATTCCCATTGGACTGATCTCCACTGCTTCCTGGAAAATGGCGCCTGCCATCAAGGAGAGAGAAGCATGCTTTGCGAATATGCAAATAACGGGCGGAAGTGCATAATGGACCAGAAACACCCTAAAAACAACAAGCCAACTCAAAACAGAACAAAACCACCAGCACACAACACCGAGGAAATGATCTGGCAACCCTCCCAGGACATTTTCCACCCAAAAGTCCAGTCACCATGACCTAAACGGGAGTGGAAAAGAAGGACACCCCCGGACCTCAAGCCAGCAAACATCTTCCTATGCAGTCTTGTGAGGTGTCCTCCATTGACAGAAGCCATGGGACAAAGAGGCAAGAGCGAGCAAAAGGAGGAGTGGCTTCAATTTCAAGAGAGGAACAGCAGGGCAAGAACAAGCAAGAAGAGCTGCTTGAGCCTGAAGAGCAANTCTGTCAGTAGGCAAAGCTGCTTGTTTGCACTCGTCCTCCTCAGCATCATCCGGAAGCTGTGGCGGGTTGGCCCCACAAGCTCGACTCCTGAGCTGATTTCACTTAATAAAGGCCGTTTTAAAGGGAGCTGGTCTCCTGGGCCCTTTTTTATTCATAACAGCTCCCTCTAATGAGCCTGTGTTCCCTTTCCTGTCTTGCCCTTAATTTCTGTGAGCGAGCGAGACTGTGCTTTAGGCTCCCTTTAGAAATAGAGCAGTGTAGATTCGACTCCCTCGGACGGAAAGAGGTGCTCTGTGCAAGCCAGAGGGAGGTTCTCCAAAACACATGGGTGGAGAAAGTGTCTGGCCTTGCACACCCTTCCTGAGGATGGAGCAAAGCAGCTTGGTGTTAAGTGTTGGAAAGCGTGACCCACCTGTGGCCAGGCCCAGGGTGTCTGCCTATGTGGTGTGGCTGCCAGTCCTGCTGGTGACCTCCCAGCGTGCTAGCCCTGTACTCGGCACACGTGTTAGGGCCTTGTGGAGCCCCTAGATCCCAGGACCAGGCCCAGGTCCCTGTAAGCAGGGTGAGGGAGGCTACTTTAGCCTGGTGACAGGAACGAGTGCTCGCTGGCCCTTCCCAGGGTGCAGGCTGAAGAAGTGCTGTGCCACAGGGCGCAGTCCTGCCTTTGGCGCTGCTTTGGGCCGGCGCGACCTCCCTACTGCCCTTGCTGAGGCTCCCAGGGTTCCTGCAGATGGCTGTTCCTGTTGCTGCACTGTGGCTGGGCTCTGCCCAAGCCCCTAAGCGGGATGCAGGCCAGAGCCTGTGTTCCCTGACGCTTCTTGGGGGTGCCGGGCCACAGGGTGTAGCTGTGTAAGTGGGGTTGTGTGCGTCCCCTGGCCTCAGCAGGCGGTCGGATGGATATCCTGTAATCAAGCGGGCGTCCCTGGCCCCGGCCTTTCAGATGTGTGAGGGGACAGGAGTGATGGGGCCGGGCGTGTGCCCTCCCTTCCTCGAGGCTGGGGTCTCTGCCCCGCGGCCTTAGGCCATGAGTTCGACTGCCTGACTGTAGAGTCTGGTTCCTGTTGCCGTGGGGGTAGGCTGAGCTCTCTGAGTCCCCAGCTCTAGGGATCGACTGGCTTGTAAGCAGGTGTGGGTCTGTGAGCCCTTGTGCTCAGCTGGCAGCCTGCATGGGGTGACTGCCCCGTTCATGGGCAGTGCTCCAGAATTGGAGAGAAAGAACCTCTATACACTTTGGGGACCAGGGCCGCCCTGTACCTTGGGGCCAGTGCTCTGCAGTCCCGGGCACTTTGCAGTCCAAGCAGCAGCTTGAGCCCACTGCAAGCAGGGGTCCAGCCTCTTTGTCTGCTGCTTTGCATGCCCAGTTTTATTTGCCCAGAGAGTTTAGCTCTCAGCACTGAACGGAACTGTGCTGGATGTCACTCTGGTTAGTCAAGCTGAACGTTTTTCTGGAGCTGGGGGGTCTGTGGGTGGTGGCTTGAGGATCTCCTTGGGTGGCTCTTGGGTTGTGCTTCCTTTAAGGCACAGGACAGGAGTTGGTGCTTCTCAGCCCTGAGTGTATTGTCCTCCATTGACAGAAGCCATGGGACAAAGAGGCAAGAGCGAGCAAAAGGAGGAGTGGCTTCAATTTCAAGAGAGGAACAGCAGGGCAAGAACAAGCAAGAAGAGCTGCTTGAGCCTGAAGAGCAAGCACGAGAGGCCCTCTGGGCAAAGGGCATTCCTTGCATACCTAGGGCACTGGCTTAGAGATGAGTGACCTCCCTGTAAGCAGGGTTGGGTATTTGCTATTGCTGCCCTTTGCCGCATGGAGAGTGGGGCAACACTAGTAAGGAGGGTAAGAGCCCCTGTCTCCAATCTGAGTGGGGAAATGGAACCTTCCCTGCCCCCAGCCCACCCTGTGAACAGGGCAGAGCCTTTGCCCCTGTCCCAGCCCTGCCCCTGCTTTCTGACGACAGTGAAGCTGCTTAGTGGTAGTGTGGGCAGGCCCTGGGTGTCTGCCTATGTGGTGTGGCTGCCAGTCCTGCTGGTGACCTCCCAGCGTGCTAGCCCTGTACTCGGCACACGTGTTAGGGCCTTGTGGAGCCCCTAGATCCCAGGACCAGGCCCAGGTCCCTGTAAGCAGGGTGAGGGAGGCTACTTTAGCCTGGTGACAGGAACGAGTGCTCGCTGGCCCTTCCCAGGGTGCAGGCTGAAGAAGTGCTGTGCCGCAGGGCGCAGTCCTGCCTTTGGCGCTGCTTTGGGCCGGCGCGACCTCCCTACTGTCCTTGCTGAGGAGGCTCCCAGGGTTCCTACAGACGGCTGTTCCTGTTCCTAAGTGGGACGCAGGCCAGAGCCTGTGCTCCCTGACGCTTCTTGGGGGTGCCGGGCCACAGGGTGTAGCTGTGTAAGTGGGGTTGTGTGCGTCCCCTGGCCTCAGCAGGCGGTCGGATGGATATCCTGTAATCAAGCGGGCGTCCCTGGCCCCGGCCTTTCAGATGTGTGAGGGGACAGGAGTGATGGGGCCGGGCGTGTGCCCTCCCTTCCTCGAGGCTGGCGTCCCTGCCCCGCGGCCTTAGGCCATGAGTTTGACTGCCTGACTGTAGAGTCTGGTACCTGTTGCCGTGGGGGTAGGCTGAGCTCTCTGAGTCCCCAGCTCTAGGGATCGACTGGCTTGTAAGCAGGTGTGGGTCTGTGAGCCCTTGTGCTCAGCTGGCAGCCTGCATGGGGTGACTGCCCCGTTCATGGGCAGTGCTCCAGAACTGGAGAGAAAAAACCTCCATACACTTTGGGGACCAGGGCCGCCCTGTGCCTTGGGGCCAGTGCTCTGCAGTCCCGGGCACTTTGCAGTCCAAGCAGCAGCTTGAGCCCACTGCAAGCAGGGGTCCAGCCTCTTTGTCCGCTTCTTTGCATGCCCAGTTTCATTTGCCCAGAGAGTTTGGCTCTCAGCACTGAACGGAACTGTGCTGGATGTCACTCTGGTTAGTCAAGCTGAATGTTTTTCTGGAGCTGGGGGGTCTGTGGGTGGTGGCTTGAGGATCTCCTTGGGTGGCTCTTGGGTTGTGCTTCCTTTAAGGCACAGGACAGGAGTTGGTGCTTCTCAGCCCTGAGTGTATTGTCCTCCATTGACAGAAGCCATAGGACAAAGAGGCAAGAGTGAGCAAAAAGAGGAATGGCTTCAAGTTCAAGAGATGAACGGCAAGAAAAGAAGAAGCAAGAAGAGCAGCTTGGTCCTGAAGAGAGGGCACGAATGGCCCTTTTGGTAAAGGGCATTTCTTGCATACCTAGGGCACTGGCTTTGAGATGAGTGACCTCCCTGTAAGTGGGGATGGATCTTTGCTATTGTTGGCCTTTTGCTGTTGTGCTCCTTTGGTTGCATGGATGTGGGTGATTAGGGATAGGCGATCAGAAGATATCACGCTGTATGAGCAGATAGAACCGCACCCCTCAGCAGGGAATATTACTTAAACCCCCTTTGTTATCCACTAATATTTGGGTTATGACGCAAGCCAAAGGAAGTGGCGTGACAGACTCAAGTTATGTAAACCCACGTAACCCATTAACAAACACCATTTGCCATCCACCACATTGGTGTCTGTTAGCTTGTGGCCCGAGCGGCCTGGGGTTGGTCGCCGTGCTGTTCCTGAACCCGGTCGCCAGACCTTCGCCGAAGGCAACACATGAAGCTAAGTTTGCTTGGAAGATGGTGTCTAAAGTGCAGGAAACCAGTTTGGGAGATACGCAGACAACGTACTGTGTATAAGCACGACGTGTACGTTTGTATTTATCTCTAAAGAAAAATTCTGTGGAAGCCTTTTGATTTTCTATCACAAAATGGGTATTTATCACATAAAGGAAAAATCTTTTATACTGAATACATGTGAGTTGACTTCATGATTGGCCCTTGGTAGTCCCTGTAAAGCAATGAGCATGAATGGTTGTATATGCTATGCCAACTTTAATGTTTAACCTTGATGCTTCAAAAGACTGGTTAAAAAAAAAACTTCTAAAATATTGCTTGAAGTAATAATTGATAGAGACAAGGAAAAATTTACAGTTAGCATAGTGAAAGAAACCCAGAAAAAATTTAAAACTTAGTAAAGGCATGAAAGCAGTTTTCTACACCAGTCGCTTCTAGTCGAAAAGAAGAATAACAATTGTGTAACTTGTTAACTGTATATAGATAAAAGCACCAAAAGATCATGAACAGAGAAACCAGTGCTGTGTTAATGAAGTTGGAAAGAACCTTTGCTCTTATTCACTGTTTATTACTCTGTAACTTTAAGAATTTCACATGTATAATCTTCTTTTATAAACCAAAGAAATAGACTTATGCCTGTTTAAATTTATCTCTCCATCAACTGCTAATTGACTTTTAATAACTAGAATAACCTCACAGTTTGCTTGTGTTCCCCTGCAGATCTGTGTTCAGACCCTCATTCTGTAGTCCCCTCATTATTGTTCCCTCCATTCCATATTTTCCTGCATGTCACCCTCCTAGGGAGAAAGTTATGGGAATTTTTTCCAACAGTGGGTTTCATACTAAGAGATGGAGATTTGTTCTTTGAAAGGCTAAAGAGAATTTCATGGCTATTAACATGCTGTTTTTTTCAATGCAACTTCTCTATGTGCTTATTCTAGGCAGGGCTGCAGGCATTAGCTTTTATTAAGCTTATTCAAAACCTTCCATTGTAGCACCCAGTTTGCTTATAGACTTGAGAAAGCTTTGGTCATTTCAACCTAAATTTGTCATGTGCAGTTTGAAACTGTGATTATTTTATCTTTCTAGACTTAAAACACTCCGTTAAATATTATACAGATATAGGAAATACGGGCAAAAGAATGGCAGACAGAAAAACCAGTTTCACATGACATTCATCTGTGCAGACCACGAAGGAAAAAGAAACAGAAAAAAAACTTGGCCTAAATTTTTGTAGAGAAAAGGGATCTTTTTTAACCCCTGAAAGAGCAGGGAAATGACTCACCACTCTTACTCAAGGTAGGAAGCAATGACACAGAGGGTCTTAAGTGTTTTGAAGCTGGATGTCCTTTGAAAAGCCAGAGGAGAACAGTCCTGGGTTATTCTCACTCAAGAGGGTGAGGGCTCCCAGGACACCTCCAGGAGTTCCTCTCACTGTAACACAGAGCTTCAAGACCACAGGCAAAGTATTGAAATTTAGTTTTCCATAATTCATTTTTAAGACAATCAGTAAATAGAAAGAAGTAATATCAAGGAACAAAAATACTATAGAGAGGGAAGAAGACACATGTTGTATGTCACACTTTATAAATCCTAATACAACGTAACTCAGAAGTCTACAGATATTTATGTCTTTAGTTACAGCTGAACACTGATATATGGAAAAGCTGAAAACTCTTGGCGACTTAAAACTCCATGAATTTTATAGAAGAGTAACAGGCTATATGCTGTCATAATGATCCCAGCGAGAAAACACAACAGACAAGAGTATATTAACTCAGGTTAATGCATGGTAATAATAATAAGTAAAATCATAGAGTCAAACCATTAACCCAGCACTGCTAAGACCACCATTAAACCGTCCCCAAGTGCTACAACTGCATGTCTTTTCATTCTCTCCAGGGATGGTGACTCCACCACTGCTCTGGGCAGCCTGTTCCAGGGCTTGACAACCCTTCCAGTGAAGAGATGTTTCCTAGAATCCAGTTAAACCTTTTTGGCCCAACTTGAGGAAAATTGAGCATGTTGCTTTTTTATATTCAATCACTGTCAATTAATATCTCAAGGTCCTTTTCTGCCAGAATGTTTCCCAGCAAGTGTCCCCAGCCTATCTGCGTGGGGCTGGTTTTGTGTGTTTGCCTTACTGCACCTCATAAAACTAGCAGCTGCCCTTTAACCCAGCCTTTCCAGATCATCTTCCCACCCTCCAGATCAAAACTCCCGCCTGACTTTTTTACTTGAGGGAATACTCAACCTCCTCCCTCATCCAGACCATGAAAGAGATTATTAAAACAGTCCTGGCCCAAACACTGTTTTTTTACCCCGCACACAGTGCACCCATCCACACCACGGGAAGCCAGTTTCTCCAGGAAAATGCTTTGGGAAATGGGAGTGTAAGGCTTTACTGAGACCTAGACAAACAACGTTCACTGTATTCCCTCATCCTCCAAGCAGGTCACACTGTCATAGAAGGATACCAGGTTAGTCAGGACCTCCCTTTTTAAAGTCCATGCCGGTTGTCCTATATGATGATCTGCTCCATGACCTTTTGCCACATCAAGGTCAGACTGCAATGAGTCAGTTGGTGACCCAGCCCACCAACGCTTAAGCCAGCTCAAAGGACACTGGTGCTGCGCCAAGTGCGCGGAACAACTGCGGCACGGGGTTTCTGCTGACAGCCGAACCTTTAGTGCTGCTTACTCTACAGTGGAAGGTTCCCCACTGCAGCCAGGAGTTGGATAAAGAAAATAGAGGAGACCCTCTGATACTAAGATTGCAACAGAACACTTACTAACACTGCAAAAATCAGAAACAATGAGCGGAGAGCACGCCTGTGCACGGGATTTTATACAGTGACAGATCAAGGGGTGGATACCAAACACAAGCCAATGAGGGATCGGTAGGGGTGGAGTGAAGGGGTTGCAACATTTCCTTGGGGCCAACTGGGGCAAGTGGGAGGAGAGGGCAGGGCACATGGTCCAATGGAGCATTGAGCTTTAGGAACCACCCAGGAACGCCTACAGGGAGGTATGGTCACAGGATTGGTTCAGGGTTGGAGTGACATGGAAGGTGCCAGAGCAAGGGGCAGGGTAACAGTGATTGATAGGGAAGGAACTGGAACAAGGGGTAGGGAAATAACATGCGAGGTAACTTAGGGGAGGATGCAATTTCAGGAATAAACCAACTTGGGGAGAACATGGAGCAACATAAGAACAAACCATTCACATTAAACCAGTTAAATGAAATAAACACAGGCCACAACAAGATGGCATAAAGGCACAATGGAATTTCTATATAAAGTTAGAAAATCTAATCTAATCTGATGTGTCTAGCATGGACAGCATCAGTGATATGAGAGATTTTGTATATTATACTGTCTCTCTGATGAAATGATGAAAGTTCTGTTACTCACAGAAATACCTGAGTTTTTTTAAATCCTTCTGTAAGTCTTAGCTCTATTTTGCCTTGTGATAGTGACTTGCACAGATTAATTACTTGACTAATACACCACTTTCTTCTTCTCAATATAAAACTTGTCTTAAAACTGTATGACACATCCACATTCCTCTCTTTACTATCCATCACATCTTTTGTCATCCATTGAAATGCGAATAGCCAAAAATTACACTGCTTTGTACAGATAGTTTTTTTATTATTTTAATAATCATAACTGCCTTTTAAAAATTTTTTCTTTATTTGTTTTATTCTTCCTTTTCTGTCATATCTTGGTGGCAGTGAACCTTAGATAATCCATAAGTTGTCCTTAAAACCACAGTCAATCTTTGCTATGGTTTATACTGTTTGAGCAGCTAAAATGTTGCTGATAGTTTTATGATTTGTTTCTCATAGTAATGATAGCTTTATTTTCTGATCTGGTTTTCTAAGGGTTTTAGAGAAGATGCTGCTTTATTATCTAATTTTGTCCCAAGGGATTGAATAACTAGGGCCAGTGCCACATCGCCACAGTAATAGCCAAATTCACTAATTTCTTCTTTCTTTAAGTAACTGATAGAATAAGTGACAGAAATAGCAATGGACGTTTGTGTTTATTAGAGTAGTTATGATCAAAAACCTGCCCTCTTGATAAATGCTATAATAACGTCAGCTGGTATAAAACTGGTTTACTGCTGGTGAATATCAGTGCCAGCTGGATAGACTATACAGTATAGAAAGACTTCAGTAAAAATTCCCTTGTATTTTCCCCAGAGAGAAATACGGAATCAAAAGATGAAACCTCCATTAATAATTAATAACAGTCCAGTTGCATCTCTCATGTATCACAGACCAAAACATTTTGTTTGCTAATTTGGTAGGATACAGTAGAAAATTCAGGCTTATTTAAATAAAATATATTTTATCTCAAGCAATGATATTGTATGTGACTGGACCAACATAAAAACATACTTTGTGTTTTTTCTCATCTGATCAAAGAATTAAAGTGCTGATTAAGGGGGAGAACTTCCTTGAAATTGTGATGGAAAAAAAAGCAAAGATCTTTAATATATAAAAAAACCTTCTAAATCCAGTGTATTAAGCAGTCCCACTCAGAACTTTATTAGATATTAAGGTAAAAAAATAAGAAAGTTTGCTGAACAAAGCAATCTTATTAAGTTTTCTAATTCTCCTTCATAGTTTATTGACATGAAGGTAAAGTCATTACATTAATACTCCCTCTTGCAATTAGCCTTATTGTCCATGACAAGTCTCATAAAGACATAGCACTTCATTAGTTCCAAGATGCATTGCTATACAGTGTAAATGAATGAGACCTGCCCCAAACTGCTATAGACTCCACATGAGCGAGATAGTCTTACAATTTCATTGTTGTACATTATTGCCTTAACTAGTGAACTAATTGAACAAGCATCCTCTTTCTAACCTTCAATGTTTTCTTCATAAATTCAATTGTGTCATCACTTTGCTTGCTGTGTCCTTAGTGACTAATTGATATTGAAAAAACTTTTGAGTACTTTTCCCTCTCAATGCAGGTGAAAGGTATCATATGACTGACAAACTCTCAAGTTCTGTTTGTATTAGATAAGTTCAACCAGAAATGATGACAATGCAGCACTTTAAGTGCAGCTAATAAGTCAGATGTATGACAGCAGGGCACAACTTTATTCTTTTTTGCTGAGAAGTTATACAACTGAGCAATAACAGCAGTGTTTTATAGATTAAATAACACAGGCTCAAGACCACGAAGTGAGATTTCCCTTATTTATTTTGGTATTAAGGAGTTAAATATCTGAGTGAGTTATACTTTAGAGTCAGTGGCAAATAGTAGGCAGTTCAGATGAGCAACTCACCTGAATCATCTTAGATGCTTATTTTGAAGCAATATGAATTGCATTTGGTGCTTGGTTATTAAAAGTTATTTTGGTCTAAGCCCAGCCAACAACTCAGCACGATAAAATCACTCCCTCTCTCCCCCTCTAGCAGCATCGCGGAGAGAATCAGAAGGGGAAAAGAGAGAAGACTCATGGGTTGAGATAAAGGCAGCTTAATATATGAAGGAAAATATATGCCCACAAAAACAAAGCAAAATAAGGAATTCATTCATACCTTTCTATGGACAAGCAGGTTTCCAGCCATCTCCAGATGATTCGAGAAAACAAACATCCTAACTCCAAAATTCCCTCATTTCTTCTTTCTTCCTTCTGCTTTGTATACTAACCATGATGCATAATCTGGAAAATCCCTTTGGTCAGTTTGGGTCACCTGTCCCAACTGTGTTTCCTCCCAGCCTCCCTCAGGCCCCTGACCAGTACAGCACTGTGAAAAGATGAAAAGAGCTTGTCTCTGTGTAAGTTCTGCTCAGCAATAACAAAAACATCTGGATATTATCAACACTGTTTTCAATATGCATCCAAAATATAGCCCCGTGCTGGGCACTGTGAAGAAAATTAGCTCTACTCTAGTCAAAATGAGTACAAGGGTGTAGGTAAGTTGCTTAAATTTGTGCATTCAATAGCAGCTGCCTAAGTGTATTGAAAGCTTGCAAAGAGCTGGCAGGTACAGCAGAGGAGCTGTGGACAGTACGGCCATGTAGTGGACATCAAAATTTCAGTGTCTTCTTCTATGAGCTACATCTAGCCCTTAGGTTGGAAGAAGCACTCTCAGAGCGATAAAAATTTCTGTTTTAACTCAAAGTTAGGTCTGTAGTCCAAAGTCTGAGGAAGAAGAGGCTTATCACTGCAGAGGGAGAACTATCTCCTTTCCAAAAAGAAGTAGCCAGGAAAGTTCAGACAACTCATAGCTGAGTGGGTGTTACTCTCTCTTCATTGCTTAAAGCTAGAACTTGGGTCACTTAGTGTTTGCAAGTACTTAGCTGCAAATTAAAAATAATGAGAGGAATATAGGCTAAGAATGAAATGGCAGGAGCTGTCTCACCAGTCCTATTTATCCTGCACTCACTACAGCCTTTGCATAAAACTGCCTCTGTTTGGACAGCCCAGGAGCAGATTAACACTAATATAAACCCCTCAAGTTTGTTCTGTAACACTCCCTAGTTTTCTTTTTGCCAACCCATGCTATTTTAGCTAGAAAGGGATCTGTATTTTCCAAACTATGAATGTACCATGTACTTTTGAGCATCAAGATCAATCTAGCTGTGATCACATCAGTGAAGCCCAGCAAATGATAGTCAGCCAATATTCACAATCCATTTAAATGGAAATGGTCAGACATGATTTTTTATTCTTTTAGGTTTATAGCTAATGAGACATTTCCATTAGAAACCCAGACAGAGTAGCTTCTGTGCAGGTTTTTTGGAGGGGTGAACTACTCTGCAAGATTGCTAAGCTTTTCACCTTGACTACCATACAGAGTGTCTAAGGCAAGTAGGTTCCTAATTTAGATGCCCTAAAACTAGGTGGGATGAATCTGAGAGTATTTGTTAGGATACTCCATGATGCTTTAGTACCACAATCAAGGAAAGCAGAGCCACCACAAGTAGAGGCGGCACTATCAGGTTCCTGCTATTTACTAAGAAGAGTTAGAGCATTTCATTGACATGCTGCAGGTATTTCTCTGGATTAATTCAAGACAGAAAATTAACTGTTCCAGCCATGAACCACAGAAGCTTGTCTCTTTATCTGAAGCTGGAGCATTTTGCATTTCCTCTTTAATACAGAAAGCCATAAATGGAACATTATTAAGATTTCTTCACGGGGGGAATAAGAAAGTAGAGCTCGCTACAGTGTCCCCTGTTTCTTTAATTTCACAGCTGAATTGTCAGGGACTTGCTTAAAGAGGAAAAGCTAAAAGAAAACTCAATGCTGCTGGAAAAATGTATATGTACATATAAATATGTTCAAACCTTTAGGTGTTACTAGAGTGGAAATAACATCTAGTATATGCAAAAGCTCTGTGCAATGAAGGAAGGGGGTCATGCATTTTTAAATAGGAAATAACAGAGGGCATTTCATCACTGCAGAGCCATGTAGTTTTTACTTAAGCTAGTTTTAAAATAGGTGGCTTAGCAGGTGATAGTGGAGGGCTGAGAAGATGCTGAGAAAGTGGAGCATTTACCTTGTTTTCTTGAAGTATGTTGGGAGGTGTTTCAGCTCTCAGTGACCTCCACATGACTGACAGCTGAGCCAGCTGAAGCTGCTTGATCAACTTATGATAGAAAAACCAGGAAGGATGTAGTGAGAATTTGCACACCAAGCAAAACTTAGATGCTCAAAGGCTTAAAACACTTGATTCTTTGACCATGGGTATGAAGCAATGATTACTTGGATTTTTTTTGACAATCAGTGTCCTAACAGGTGAGACTGGAAGTCTTAGGCATGTGAAAACAAATAGTGGACATAACTGCCAGACAGCTCATCCAATACCTTTGAAGACACAGTAAAGACAGCATTTAGCTTGCTCAAAGTTCTAGATATTAGAGACAGAATTGATTGTAATGAATGAAATTTGCTTAAAGCATTAAAGAATAAGTTGATTCCTATCTGTACTGTTTTCAAATTCACCCCTTACTGGAGATGATTATCTTCTGTCAGCTTCAAAGGATGTATTTGCCATGGTTCTTGGGCAGAAGCAGTTTTTCTGAGATAATTTGTCCAAAAAAGCAGTACAGATTACTGATGAGAATCACCATTAAATAAGCACATGTGGGCTTATTTCAGCATAGTGCTATGATAGCATCCACCCCTACAGTACAATACAAGGCAGGTACCAGGGGATACATCAGGGATACTGCACTGGTTATGGCAGCAAGAGAATGTACAAGGCCCTAAGAATCTCCCAAAGACACTTGCCAGGCTCTTTTGTATGCCTAACACTCCAGAGCTATGACAGTGCTGTATTTTGGCAAGTTTTGCATACAGCTGTAGTAGTGGGAGAGGCTATACTGGGGAAAATCAGCAATTGTCTCTCAGGTCTGTTTCTCACATTCTGTGTTCCTCACTGCAATGCTTGTGGTTACACTGCAATAAGTTGTGACCAAAGAGCTCTGGTGAGAGCCAGGCTCCACCACGAGCCCTGCAGAAGAAAAGAGCTTCTCCATAAAAGTGTTTTGTCAGCTCATGGATCCTTTTTATGCTGCTGTTGAGCTGGCAAACAGTGTGAAAGTTGTCTCACAACATCGCTGTGGCTGTGAGTCCAAGCCAGTACATCAGTCTCACATGTGGTGCCCACTGCCCCTTAAAGGGCTTCTGTTGGTCTGGCTATGCTGTTTTTCTGTCTGTCTCTGGTAATACTGTATGACCTACATTTTTCTCCTGGTTTAATGCATTTGTGTCTGATTGGGCCCTGGTTCTGCCCCTCCTGCTTACTCTCCAAATATCATTACTCCTTAACTAAATCTAGATGTCTAGAATTAAAGTATTCCTCTGCTGATAACTATTTTATTTTAGTCAGGGAGTAGCTTTATCTGGGTCAGTATTAAGCTTAGCTTCCAGTGTTAATTTTCATGCTAAATATTCTTAATTTGTTCCTCCTTTATAAGAAACTCCTTGATCCAGTAAATCTTCTTGTCCCTCCTACGGTGTCTCTAGTTATGAATTGTCATGATTCAGTGAATCTGCAGAGAAACTATTTTAATTATCCTCCCCTTCTCTCTCTGTCTTCTGCCAGGATGTCCAAGCCTCCCATGGAGGGAACATTCCTCTCCTCCTTCAGCTCCCCTGAGGCAGCTGGAAATTTTTCATGTCAAGTTATCTTTTTGTCCCCCAAATTATTACTGGATAAGCACTTCTTAGTGCTGCAATGTTGATTTCTGTGGGAAGATTGCAGCTGCAGGGAAAGGAAGACATGAACTCAGGAGAGTCTGCCAGAGAAAATGGATATATAGTTTATATGAGACTTGGCAAAGCCAGAGGAAGGCCTGATCTGCTGCATCGTGCTCTGGACTTCAAGTGTCACAGATTTCTGCTTGATTCAGTTCAAGAAGGGAAACCATGTTGGTATGATTTGTAGCTGACGTGTTTTATTTTTTGGATTTTGAACCCCATCACACTTTTGATGTGTGGTGGGCATGGGCAGTGGGATAGAGAATCTCCAAATCTCAGATGTATTGAATCCAGCCCAAATAGCAGAGCTATCTGTGCTTAAATTCCAGTAGTTCTGAAAACTGGTTTCTGGGGATCCTGAGACATCAGAAGAAAGCGTTACAAACTTTGCAAGCAATAAGGACTTTGCTTCATGCTCTGACTAACAAGGCAATCACTTAGATGGCAAGTTAAGCATTGGTGCAGTTAGTTGAAAAAAATGACAAAAGCCTGGATAATGTGCTTCCCTCTCAGGCTCTGCACTGTCAGTCATCCATTCAGGCTTCAGAAGTTCCCCAGTGCTCTTTGTTCAGCAAGAGGCTTACTGGAACCACCACACACTGTGTCAGACTACCAGGAAATCCTTTATCAGTTCATCCTTTTGAAACTGTCATTGAAACGTACGGACCTAAAGAGTGATAAGCATTAATAATACCGTGTTCTTTTTATCCATGTGTTGCAGTTTAGTCTCAGTTGGTTTTATCTTAAGCTCAGGATTTGCCGTCCAGGCTAGTCTGCTGCAACTCTTCACCTCCTTGTCCTTTTAAAAATGGTACTTAACCCATCACATAAAGATACATAAGGCAAAAAAAAAAAATCAAAGTAATTTTTATCTAAGTCAAAGGTTTATATGCCTTTTGTTTGTAACTTGGTCTTCTTTTGGCAAGTGCATCAGCATCCTGTCCGTGGTCCACTGGCATAAGTCCTATAAGCAGCATAGCTTGTCAGGGTGATAGTGTTGATGTTTTGCTTGCTGAATTTTTAATTTTATTTGGGACTTGTCTTTTTTTTGTTTTTTGTTTAGATATGTCTGTTGTTTAGCATTAATCAAACAAGTAATCAAACAGAGAATTGAAGCAGGAGCTGAACTGTTTCATGGGCTTTTGTCATCCTGGCATCATCAGCCCTTAAGAGCATTCATACAGCCACACGCAGTCATGCAAACACAACAGGATCCAGAAGGATCAGCTGAACATCTGGGTACAAAACCCACTGCTCATTCTCCAGCACATTTTAACTTCCCAGTGGGTTTATCTTTTCTTTTTCCAGGAGTCCCAAAGATTTGAACCAGAACCCAAAAATGCATTCGTGGATTCCCCCCTTCTAAAGAACTGAACTTGCAGAGCAATGGGTAGTCTTTACATGGTGCAAAGAATCTGGATGTGTATTGCCTGCCACACACCAAGGATGGCTTTGGTGCAGCTGCCACAGAATGACACAGAAAGAAAGATGTAGTTCCTGCTCTTGGTGGTAGTAATAGAGGATGTACGTACTAATTAGAAATATGAGTGTAGACTTAGCCAGAATACACTGCTAAAGTAAAATCATTTTGCCAGAGATTTTACAGTTTTCAGTAAGGCAGCTTGGTTGAATCAGGAAAAGAATGCAGGGATATAAGTGCAACATTAGGCAGCTAAATCCCAAATCTGCAGAATTGCTAATCTGTGTTCTATAAAAAGAAAAAAAAAAAATGTAGAGTGCCATGAGATTCTGTGGATATATTGACATTCTGGAGCTGCTAAACACGCAGTTCACAATAAATCCTTCCAGGCATTGGGCTAGCTCTAACTGTCCTGACACTTTCCTCACGAAAAGCCTTTCTCCAAATATACACAGTATAGGCTGCAGAGATAAACACAGAAACTGAAAAAAAAAAGTAAATAATGATGTTGGTGTGACCATGACTCTTTAGGGCAGAAGAGAATGGAACAAAATAGTTCCAAGTTAGAACAATCATCTAGTCCAACTGCTTGATCACTTCAAGGTTGTGTAAAATAGTTTATATGTCCTGTCCAAATGCTCCTTAAACACTGACAGGCATACATAAAACATGTCTCTAGGAAACCTCTTCCAGTGTTTGACCAGCCTCTCTGTAAGGAAATGTTTCCTAATGTCAAGTTTAAACTTCCCCTGACACAGCTTGGAACCGTTTTCATATGTCCTGTCACTGGATACCACAAAGAAGAGATCAGCATCTCCTTCCCCACTTCCCCTCCTCAGGAAGATTAGAAGGTAATGAGGTTGCCCCTACATCTATTCTCCAAACTAGTGATTTTAGTGCTTCAGTGCCCAAATGCTTTTCTTACACTGGCCATGAACACCCATCTCCACTCTGTGGTGACCCTGACTGGATGCCTGGTACCCACAAAAGCTGCTCTGTAATTCCCCATTACAACTGGACAGAGGAGAGAAAAAAAAAAAAGGTTTCATGAGTTGAGATAAGGACATGGAGAGATCATTCACCAATTACCATCAATGGAAAAAACACACTTGACTTGGAGATATTAACTAAAGTTATTGCTAGCCAAAATCAGAGCAAGATAATGAGAAGTAAAACAAATTTTAAAAACACCCTTACTGTACACCTCCCTCATTTCTGGGCTCTACCTCCTCCCCCCAGTGGCACATGGAGATGGGGAATTAAGGCTGTGGTCAGTTCATCACGTTTCTGCTGCTGCTCAAGGAGAGGAGTCCTTGCCCTGCTCCAACGTGGGGTCCCTCCCATGGGAGATAGCTCTACATGAACTTCTCCAGTGTGAGTCCTTCCCATGGGCTACAGTTATTCCTGAACTGTTCCAGCCTGGATTCCTTTCCACAGGGTACAGTCCATCAGGACCAGCCTGCTTTGCCATGGTCTTCTCCACAGTCTGCAGGGGAATCTCAGCTCCAGCACCTGAGCCACCTCCTCCCCCTCCTTCTCCACTGACTTTGGTGTCTGCAGAGTTGTTTCTCTCACATATTCTAAGTCCTCTCTTGTCTGGCTGCAATTACATCTGCACAGCAATTATTTTCTCCTTCTTAAATAAGTTATCCCAGAGGTGTTGCTGCCATCTCTGGTGCCCTTGGCCTTGGCCAGCAGTGGTTCCCTCCTGGAGCCAGCTGGCACCAGCTCTGTCGGACCTGGGGGAAACTCCTCACAGAAGCCACTGCTGTAGCCTCTCCTCAGCTACCCAAACCTGGTCGTGCAAACTAAATATAGACACAGAGCCACGTCTTTAAAAAGATTGAGCTGACTCTGAGACCAGTCTGGATGGAAGACTGTTCTCACTCCTTTGTGTAAGAACATGGCATCATTGGAGTGCTCATTTAAAGAGGGGGTGGAAACGCAAGCGTAGTCTAAAGCCTGTGGGTTACAACTCTTGCAGGAAGAGATCTGGTGGCCAGTTCCTTGTCCATTAAAGATACCACATGGATTAGAGTAAAAAAGTAAACAGTGGCTTGAGGAGGATAAGGGAAAAAATGGTTCTTAAGTTTTGTTTTGTCTTTAAGGTTGTTGGCGTGACTGAAGGCATTGGGACCTCTGCAGTGATTTCACTGCTTGATTTTTCCTTTTAGGGAAAGATTTTCCAGAAGGTAGAAGTTAGGAACAGAATGATCTCCCCATGGGTCAGCTGAAAATGAAATATCTGACAGCACAGCCACATAGCCTCCCCTAGCACATGCTGGCATACTTATAGGAGTTGGCATGCCTAAAGGCTTCTTATTATTTATTTTGCCTCTCCTACAGTCCCTGAAGCACAAATACTCAGAAAACTATGAGGTCTTGATATGCTCCAGCTCTTTTTCTCCCCCAGTATTATATTCCCTAGGGTAACCATAGGAGCAAACAACTTCTAGAGCTCACAGTAACATAGGAATTCATTTATATACATCTTATTATTGCAGACCCTTGTCCACCCCCTTAAAGGATACTGGATCCTAGGCAACAGAATATATTTCTATAGAATATTGCTGGAAAAGTTCATCAGGTTCAATGTACTAGTTATATAGATTTTCTATTCCTGATCTAAAAAAAAAAAATTAAAAAAATAAAAAATAAAAAAAAAATTAAAAGTCATTCTCTTTCCAGGCTGTAAAAATTGCTTATTACCTATCTGGCAAACTTTAACATGTTTAATAAAGGCTCCTGATTAAATATTTGCTTTAGCCATGACCCAGTTTTGGAAAAAATGCAGTTTTAGCTATGGGAAAGGTACAGTCCTGGAAGAGCACAAAAATGCATGGCAATATTTCAAACAGAGGTCAATAATTAATGAAATTTAAGGGCTTGTCTTTAGCCTAGAGTTACAATAATAATCAGTATTTTTCCATGTATAAAATATGCTTTAAAAGCAGGAGGATTTTATAGGGTCTTATTTGTAAAAAAAACCCCTAATTTCTGGGTCTTGCTTTTGAAATATAAATAATACGTTTATGTCTGTGTGTAAAGATTTACTTACACCATCACTACCAACAAGTTACTCCACAGTTTGTTGAAACACTGATTTACTGCAAGTCCATCCCAAAAGGGACACCTCTTCCATAGTGCATTTTCTTGTCCCACACTGAAGCTGATGGTACCAAGGAACCAGAAGAAGCTGAATGGTACCAAGGAACGAACAGTTCTACAAACAGACATTCTCAGTTCTCTCTGCCCTCAGAGTGAATTGTTGTCTCTCACCAGCCACACTGCTATGACTGTCACCACTGCAACTTTCATGTATGTCAGGTAATTCTTAAGCTGCTCTTTCATTTCCTCTGATAGATTTCCTGACCAAATACTCCTTACCTCTCTCCCTTTCTGCACTTACTATCCTTACCCTGCCCCTCTCTCTTCATGCACCCAGTCTTTTCCACTCTGTTGCTGCATCTGAGCTGTTTCACGTGACCCCTTGGAAGTCATTCCCAGTTTCTTGTCTGTCCTCCAGGGTTCCACATTTGAGCTCTTTAGATTTATTTTTGACAGGAAGGTCTCAGTCAATCAGACCAGTTTCTCCTTGTGCACCTGCTCCTGTTTTCATGCTTTGCATTGTCCTTATCATTCCACCTCATTGTTTCCCAGTCCAGCTCATCCCTATGTTATACCTCAATACTCCTTCTCAGTAAGCTCTAGGCTATAATTCCACCTTTTTTTGTAACAGCAGTTTTTCCTCATACAGACCCTGGAACTGCTCTTTGCTCACTTTCCTGCCTTATATTATAATACTCCAACTCTTCTCCCTCTTTTAATTCACATTTTAATTCACACATCCTGTTAGGTGTGGGGAACCATATTGGTGGGTGTAGAGAGACAGAACTCATGCTCTCAAAAATTGCATAGAAAAAATGTCTTCTTCCTTCCAGCCCTTCCTCTGAATAGACAGAATGGAGAGGAGCTGGATGTGAACCATCAACAAGGATTTGCTGACTAATATTATTCCTTAGCAAGGTGAACATGAGGACAGTAAAAAGGCTGATATAACAGCATACTTCCTTGCCAAGTCTCTAATTCCTGTAAGGACACTGGATCTTCTCAAAGGTTAGCCGAACTTTAGTATGGATAAAACCAACATTTCCCCCCTCCAGTTACATTCTTGGAAACAGCTGAATAAACTTGGTTATAATTACAAAAGGCAGACAGAAGCAGATAGCAGTATAGAAAATGTCACCTTCAACAGTCAAATTTAAAAACATTTCAATTAGTGAGTGAAAATGTGGGAAATATTATAAGAGGAGGTACCTTCCAAACCTAATTATAGATTTTGTTTTCTTTCTTGATGTAAAGATTTAAATTCATTATCCATCTGTAGTGAGTGAAAAGATGCATTTTAATTCACATGCCTCATCTAGCATTACTTGGTTCAAAAACAATGATAGATAGCAATGGATTAGAAGTCAGTCTCACCAGGAGGAGGAGTTACTGGTTATCAATTTGGTGAAAAAAAACCAGAAAACCTTCCCAAAGCTTCTGAGAACCCTCTTTTGTAGGGAAATTTTCAAACCATGTCATTAATTCTTGGTAGAGACTCTAAATTAATATTCTTTTACCTCCTGATATTTTTTGCATATAGCTAGGGTTTGTGATTACAATATGATAATCTAAAGAAATAACATAAACAGGTCCTTAAATTCCTCCAGAGTGATGGTCAGCTATATTTGTCAAATTTAAGAGTGGTGTTTGCCAGCCAATGTGGTTTAGAAAACTTGGATGCTCAGTGGAAGCATCAATCCTTTGCTGAGGTATATAAATAGTGTAACATTATTTCTCTCCCTCACACGCACATTCTGTTGAACTGAATAATTTAGTCCAGCCATTCAAGCCTGTTGCACTTTCCATTACAAATGATTTTAGAGACCATAACATTTAGGTACTTTTAAAACTGGGTGAATGCACTAAAAGCGACACTGCATTTGCATAAGCTCAAACTATTGTTTGGGGTTTTTTTAGCTATTTCAGCTAAGAAGCCTTTGTTCTTTTCTTTTCTCATCTGCTTAGTCCTTCTCTTAGCTACCCCTCGGTATCAGTTTCCTGAGCTGATTCAAAGCATTAACATGAAAACCAGACCAGAATAAAGTAATGCACAAACACCCCTTGGAGATTTTTAAAATTCTGTAATGAATATGATTTTCAGAATGTGCTACATTCCACAAATGTCACTTTTATATCTTCAAGAAAGTATTTTTATACAGGTACAAAATATTATGCAATGAAAACACAAATATGAGCACAAACAGATACAAACATGCAGAGTTTCATTACTTCTTTATGGCCTTTCAGTACTTAAAGAAAGCTTATTGAAAAGCTGGAGAGGGACATTTCACATGGTCAGAGAGTGACAGGACAAGGGGAAATGTTTCTAAACTAAAAGTCTGGAGATTTAGATTAGAGTTTAGGAAGAAGTGCTTTACGATGAGGGTGGTGAGGCCCGGCACTGATTGCCCAGAGAAGCTGTGGATGCCACATCCCTGGAATTGTTCAAGGCCAGGTTGATGGGGCTTGGAGCAACCTGGTCTAGTGGAAAATGTCCCTGGCATGGCAAGGGGGGTTGAGTGAGATGATCTTTAGGATCTCTTCCAATCCAGATTATTCTGTGACTCTTTGGTTTTACAGAAGGCTCTTACAAGTTTATCATGAAGACTTCTAGGATAGATAGGATATAGGGACTGGCATAAATTCTGGTGCAGAAACACTTATGTCAGTAGATCAGTGATGATTTGCTGTAATTAGACATCTGATTCAGTACTCCCCAGAAAATGGGAATACTAATCTGAAGAAACAACACAATATACGCCCTTGCTCCCCCAAAAAAAGACCCAGAAACCAAAACAACCAAAGCTAAACAAAATAGGAAATCCTCCCTGCCCAAAAAGAATCCCAACCCAATACCTAAAAATTAACTACAGAAAGCTCTAAAAACCAACCAACCAATCTCCCAGTGACTGGGAGTTAATATCAAGACAGCATCTTAAATCAGGAATTTATTTACTTTTACAATATAATATCTTTGTATCTGAGCCTTCATTACCTAGTGCAAATAAAAACTCAAGAACTAGTAGCTGTCCAATCAAGATCTGGACAAAGCTATACAATTAGTCCAACATAGATTCCCATCAGAAACAATTGTCAGGCCTCAAATGATACTGGGCAAGTAAGGACTTGAGAAAATAAAGGGGAATGCAGTCAAGCCCTTGTCTGTTTAATCGAGCACAAGATGAAGTGAAAGTCACAATATGAGCTGGTTGCTGCTCAATTACTGTTGATGTTTTGTTAAATGAGCTGACTGCTATCTTATTTACATAAGAAAATCTCCACTCATGCTTCACTGATCCTCAGCCAGACCTTAACTGAGAATTTATGGTTGAGTTCTCAGTGGAGGTGAAGAACTGGAACGTTAATTCCAGGTGCAGCAGTTGGCCTGAATTCAGTCACATTCATGACACTGATGAGCAGTGTCCATTCATGTAAAATTCCTGTAAGCAGCCAAGACTTGAAATTAGACAAGCAGTTGCCTATGGTTTGAAGCCAAGCTTGAATGCACTTGGATTTCACTGTATTTATATATATGCTGCAAAATTACATTTTCCCTGGCTTTTCTCTGGCTCATGTATGGATGCTTGTACTGAGAATTTTTTCAAATTAAGTCAATAGTTTTTTTTGAAAATTGTCAAGTTCACTGCACTTAACAAAGGGAGAGGAGGTGGTTTGCCACTGTCTGAAGTTGTTTTTTTTCCAAGGAGTGGTAGAAGGACTATTTATCTCACAGTGGATTTTGATATGCTAAAGAAGTTCTGTAACCTTGTTGATAGCTGAAGCATGGGTTGTTTGGATTCAGTTCTCTGCTGTGACAACCTTTCCTAAGTGATCTTTGATAAACTATTCAAGACCGGCATCCCAATTCCCTTCCCAAAGTCAGTAACTTTGAGGACATGCACCAAAATGAAAGTAAGTTTTTAGATTTTAAATATATGTAAAAATTTTTTCCCTAAACAAAGCACTGGAGTAATTCAGACTAAATTTAGTCTTTGGCATCCAACCATTTACCAGAGGGCCAAGTTGTTGTGGGCCCTGCAGTCCTTGTGTTTGGGGCTGATTTTTGGCTCGGATTCTAGAGGATGAGTTATGCTTTCTGGGCTCCACTGGCAAGGGGCTGGATTCAGTTGCCTGAACACAGGCTGAATGTTGATGCCTTTTCTGCTGTATGACTTTCTCCATCACAAGTTTTCAGTGATTAAGGCTCGCAAAAAAGCAAACACCTACGTGATACCTGATCCCAAGCAAAGCTCAAAACAGGGCCATAATATAGAAGAAACCCTTGGAAACTGGTTGACTCTCATATTTTTACAGTCTGATAGGGTATACCCAGAGTTCACTAGAGAGCTAAAATGAAAAACATATCTGCAAATATGACACAGAGGCCCACTTTGGAAATTACTGATTTAATGAGATCAAACATAAGAGCAGTGAATATAACAGAAACATAGGTTCTTTCTAGTTATCATTAAGCTATTGAATTTTCTAAATATTCCACTCTTTTTTCCCCTCAGAGATACCATTTTCTTAATAAACCTACCATACATAATTACAAATTCTAATGTGCCTTACCAGCTGAGAGTAATACTGAATCTACAAACTTTTCCTAGTAAGCCTGGCGTGTTCACCAGAATTTTATTCTTAGATCAGCAGCTTCTTATGGCCCTAAGACAAGCACATCCTCCATCTATTCCCCAAATGACCCCACCCTGTGCAGCAGTCTGTGTTCTGGTGCCCATCACTGGGGCAATCTGTTCAGAGCAGGCTGGCAGGAATGTTACAGCCCTCAGAGGCTCAAGTACCACAGGGAAGCTCCAGGCACCTGCAGAGCACAGGTGTTCTCTAAGATGGCTGTTTGCTTACAATAAATGAAGGGAGCAGAGGGGAGAAGAGCCGGTAGAAGAAAGGTGTCTTCTGTGTTTTCAGAAGGTTTGGATTACCTTCCACTGCCAGTGACAATAATGTCACATGTAGAGAGACAATTGAGTATTGTCTTTTTAAAACAATTTAATTAGGATTTTCTATTTGCATGGGGTTGATTATGTGTTATATGATGGATAAGGAAGTGTCCTGGGTTGATGCTGAATTGTATCCCCATTTGTCTGTTTAGCACACAGAAACAAACAAATACTTTCCACCCTCCAGCAAATTTCCGTGGAAGTACACAGGTGGGACCTTAATGATTTCTCTCTCCTTGGGGATATATTACATTATCTCTGGGAATACCTCAGTCCTGGAATACTTTGCTTGGATATCCACAGTACTCACTGGAGCAGGTCTCTTGAGAGAAGAATCTGCTGTCCCCAAAAGGCTGTATGCCACCTTGACTCTGCAAGTTCCAGGTCAGGAAACTGTCCATATTAATTGGAAAAACCTCAGGTAGTGGGAAGTGCCTGGGGTTCTGCCTTATTTTTTCTCTCACATATTCATTCTGAGCCTTCCATGCCTGGCTATCAGTTATTTCCAGAGATAAATTACTGCTGGAAGAATCACTACACTCATGACAAGATTTCCGTACTATCTGTCTTGGTTTTGGCTACTGAGAGCAGTACTGAGAGCAGCTGGGTTTTGACACTCAGAGCACCCGGCACTGCTCATGTGACACACGTTGGCACTGCTGTGAATCTCACAGCAGCCATCCATTAAGAATAGGGAGCAGAAATCCTGGGACTATCACAGCCCACATGTTGAGCTGCACTGAATTCACTGGTACCTTGACTTGCATCCAGAAACAGCACTTCTGCATTTGTGGAGCAATGCATTTGCAAAATAATTAAAATTATTTGTTCAGATTCAAACATCTGCACCCATGGCATAGAATTTCCTTCCAGCAGATGAATCTTATACAGACTTTTCAGATCCAGTTGCTTGAGGTCTAAATGCAGCTGGTCCATTCACCAGCCCAGAGAGTTATGCCTAAACACTGAAGGCATACCAAACTGAAACCTCTTGGACCACTGCTGTGTACCAGGGCACAAGGATCTCCTCCAGAGCCCAATTCCTTCAGAGCTTCATCAACATCTACAGAGGGAAGCACAAATTTCACATTTCAGTTACAAGATTAAAAAAGGCAAGCTGCTCCTGGGAATTATTTTGCAAGGTGCAGTATGTGAGAGAAGAACAAACACCACCCATTCCCTGCCCTGTGCCTTTCTTTTAATGATAAGATTTATACTCCAGTAAGACTTAGTCCTGCAATATCATCCAGCATCCACACAGATATAACCTATGAATCTTACATCATACAACTAATACCCTCAGCTTTGATCTTCAAGGGGTGAAAAATGCTAATACTTTATACTACATTGTTTAGGGGCTTCCTAGAGTTCAATGTATTAATGCAGTCCTGTTATTCAGCAGTGAATAGATTTCCACTTTAGGAAGGCTATATTCATCTGTGCGGGAGGGAATGTAAGAAATAATCTCCATCCTGTCAGGCAATTAAAGCAGTATTATTCCTTGCAATTTTAGATTTTAATTTACTGTGTGAATACCTACACTATTAAGTCAAATATTTTTATGGAAAAAATCAGTGAAGTTCCACACGATAATGTTAAAGCCTTATGCCTCCTACATATTCTTCATTATGAGAATATTATGGTCTGGCACAAAACCTTCAATATTTAAACTGAAATTTAGGAAATTAGCTGTATTGTTCTTATAGACAAATGAATTACTTAAAGAGGGTTATTTTACTGACAAAATTTATAAAAGGTATGGTTAAGGTTAAAATGTGATTTTTGTTCTCCGTTTCCCTCATTTTTCTGGTTTTATTTCCAGTCAGTCATTTGTAACATTTTGAAAATTAAATTGTGAACTGGAATTTTCCAGTGCTGTTGCTGGCTCAGCAGCAATTCTTAGGAAGTGTGATGATCTGAGTAAAATTGGTTTAGAAGCTTATGACTTCAGACCATAAACCAAAATATATTCTTCAGCAGATTGAAGAATCAGCAGATTGAAGTACCACAATCTTGAGTATATTCTTTTAATGACTTCATGGGTTTACAGTTACAAGCATGAAAAAATATTGTTTCATAGATACACTGTACAATTTTCTATATGGATTATATTTTAAAATTTATTTTAAAATCTGTTTCAACAATGTGCAGGACTAGATTCAACTGGTATTTTCTCACTACATGGTCATACATCAAAAATCCACATTTTATGAAAAATTTTACTCCATCAGAGAAGCTAGTAGTAGTTTCCAGTTTAGAGGAGAGAGAAAGGCTATAATTAGCTTCATTAAGTAAAATCTTTGCCCAGTGTCTATATCTGAATGTGCAGGCCTCATCCTTCTCTCTCCAGTAAGAGAAATGCGTCTCCTAAGGCATGAGACAGATAAACAAACAAAGAGATGAGTGCAACCACCAATTTCCCACCATCAGTTAAAAAAGAGGGTCAAAATAAGATGCAGGTGTTTAAATTATACATGTCTATGTTGGGTCAAATGTGCCTTCCAAAGATATTTCCGTTGTCTGAAAATTTATTTGAAAAACAGAGCAGCAAGTGTTCTAGTTCCTGTTTATTCAATAAACATTTTATGTGCAAAGAGGATCAGACTGACTAACCCCAAAGCAGCTGGATATGAATAATGCTTGTGTGGGCTAGGAAAGGATCAGGTTCAAAGAGAACATGCAAGTGCATCAGTCTTCAGTGCTCCTCTGCTTCCCTTGGCCACAAAACACTTTGGGTTTGCCTGAGAAGAGGTGGAAATCCTCCCTGATCTTTGAAAAAGGGGAGAGGGAAGAACAGGATTATTATAATATAAATAAACTCAGGTGAAGTGATATGAACAAGATTCCTCCTAGTGATGTATTAGTGATGTAGAGACAGTGGAAAATAATGCAGAGATTTCTTTTTCAAATGTTGGCTTCTCTTTGTGACATTTATGATGAAATTCTGCAGTACAGCGTAGTTTCCTGATGTGCTCAGCTATTTTGAAAATGTGGCTACCTCTCTATTACGGTAAATAAAGTGAATTTACTGAAAGTGTTGTACCTACTTTCACATATAAAGAGGGCAGACCTACAAAATCAATATACCTGTCATTTTAACTTTGACAGTGTGATAGATACTAGAACAGATTGTTAAACAAACAGTAGATAAGAACCAAGAGCCACATGCAGTTCTTGAAAATGTCCAGTGTGGCTGTATCAAATGAAAATCATGTCAAAACTATCTAATTTCCTTCTCTGATGAATGATCTTGCTTAGCATATGGAAAAGAAGCTGAAAATATGAAGTGTTCTGACTGTATTAAGCTTTTAAACATTCTATACCAGCAAAGTTGGAAATTGTAGCCACTGTGTGTCAATGTTCAACTGACTGAAAAATAGCACTTAGGGAGTAATTTTCATTCCCTTCTCTATCAAAAAAAAGAGAGTAGGCTTTTCAGGGCCCCCCAAGATCTGCCTTGGTCCTAGTCCTGGTTAGTCTTTATATGTGTGGCATGGATGAAGGAGCAGAGCACACGTACAGAAGTTCTTGGGTGAGGAGGGTTGTGTGTGTTTTGGAGGAACAGATCAGAATTCATAACCATGCTGTTAACTGCAGCAAGGGTTTGAACCATGAGGATGAAATTCAATAACGACAAGTGCCATGAATAGTAATGCCTGTGGAGGAAACCTGAAGTGCACAAATACAAATGGGAGAATAACTGGAGGAACAGCAGTATGGGAGGAGAGGTCCAAGGTCATCACGGCTCACAAACTATGTCTGAGTCGACAAGATGATGTGGTTGCACAAAAGGCAAATCTCATTCTGGGCTGTATTAACAGCGTGGCAATGGAAGTAATTATTCTGCTGTACTAAGCCATGATGAGACCTCAGCTGGTGCACCATTCCCCAGTCTGAAAACAAGACAGGTGTAAATAAACTGGACAATCTCTAAGGGAGAGAAAAAAGGCAAAAAGAAAGCACAGTTTATGTCAAAAGGCTGGAATAAATCTACTTATTTAGTAAAAGCAAGATCAGGTGGAAACATAAGGATACATGAAATGGAATGAAGTAGTTTTAGGATGATGATGGCCATATTTTTCCTTCACATCCAATATATGTGTTGCAAGAAATGCTGATTTAATTCAAACCAAAATATTTGAGGCAGAAATTTCAATATAAAGTTGTAAGATAGAGATTGGGAAAATTTGTCAGGTTTGTAAGAGCTTTGAACTGATGTTTGGGTAAACTATTGAGTCTCCTGTGCTGGAAGTTTATAATTAATATTGGAAAAGATTTTTTAAATACTGCTTGGATTTATATTTTTCTGCTTCATATGGAAAGGGTAAACAACTGATCACTCAATATTCTGTAACTCCCATATATTTATAAAAATATTGCTTGAGCAAAAAATATTGTAATAGGATATTTAATAAGTCTGTATGCTTCAGTTTTGTACCTGAAAAAGAGCATGGACAGAGAAGAACATTTTCTTAGCACAAAGAGGGTTCATGAAAATTATGTTAAATTTGCACTTTGGGATGTCAGAGTAGGATTATGTTTTATTACAAAATGTCAGTATAAACAAACATGCACACAAAACCTCCAAAGAATAAATTGTCTTTTTAAGTAGAAATGTCGCATTCCCCAATCAATTTTTTTTTAAACAAAAAGTAAAGATTCTTTTAGGAACAGAATCTTTCCTGAAATATTCAGTGGAGCTGAAAATATGTTTTTGAAGAGTTTTATCTGAAAAAGTTCTGAACAGTTCCCTTTAGTAGTGAAGACATTGGTATTTGCAGCTGTGATCCTGTGGGGCAATGATTTTTCCCTGTTTACAACCTTGCTCCTTTGAATTAGCAGAGCTTTTTGTTCTTTCCAAAATCCTGTTTTCTCAGGGTTTTTTCTTTCTTTTGCCTCACACTACCCCAAACAATTCTCCCTCTAAATGGCAAAGGGAAATTAAAGAAGGCAAGTTCAGACAAGTAGATAACAAGAAATCATGAAACCCTTCCACAATGGTCTCTGTTAAAGCACTTGGAAATCTGTCCTTCACTTCCCAGAACATCCCATCACTCTCTGCAGAAGTGATGGTGCTGGGGCAAGAACACTTTGTGGTGTGAGGTACTGGGAGTTATTCAAAAACAACAGAATAGTTGAGGGTGGCCAAAAAAAAAAAATATATATCAGGGAAAGTATCAGAGATGTTGTACCTTGAGTGAGAGTAATGAAGCCAGATGCTATGAGTTAGTCTTACTTGTACTGTTAGGATAATTAGCCAGCTCTTACATCTTTTGCAATCACACTGCTGTCTTTATAATCTCAAATGAATCGATACTCTCATCCACAGTAAATTATTTGCAATAGAGATAATTTTTTCAATATTTTATCACAGCTCCCGCTACACTGGCTCCAGGCCCATTAACAGATTTTTGGTGCTCCTGTAATATGAATAAATATCTTTGACTATATTAATATTTTTTTAATGTAGATATAAATATGTAGTGCAGCAATGCATGAGTGACTCAATCAGAGACTTATTGCTAGCTTGTCTTAACAGCCTTTGTTTTGTGCTAGCCCTGTGAGAAGCAGCATCATTGTTCCCATTTTTCTGTATCTCTTGTTACATTTATAAAATGAAGGGCCATCTCTTTTACAATTTTCAGGGGTGCAGTGCAGTTCTCTCAGCTCCAAAACCCTAATGGCTGACATGGGCTTTCTCCTGATGTGTTTTTGCCAGAGGCTCCTGGTCAGGCCGTGCTCCCTGGTCACAGTGCAGGGAATATTTTGCATGGCTTTCCTGTCTGGACAGGCTCAAGAGCTACCATACAAGCTGACTCCTGTCTGAGATGCTCAAAGGCTTCTTGTTGCTCAAGGGCCTGCTCAAAATAGCTCTTCTTTTGGGTCAGAAACTGCCTATAACCTGGAATATGTAATCTCCAGAATCCCACAAGGATTCATGTTTCCTTAGCTGGTGGAGACATGGTTACTACCCTGTTTATCACATCCATGTGCACATCTGAAGGGAATTTATTAAGATACTCAAATGAAATGTAGTCCAAAAGGTGCAGTCCTGAATAAAGGTTGCTGTTTTATAAAATGGGCCAGGCCTGGTTGCTGTGCTGAGCCTCTGGAGGCAGATTTTAGCAATAGATGAACAACTCCCATGTTTCAGCCAAAAGGTCTTGTTTATGTTTCATCATCCCTCATCAGAGTAAGGTTCTAGGATTTTTGCTAGGGTGATTTACCATTTGTTTACATGGCAATATTGTCCTGCCAATCTGCACATCTTTTAAGTTTCTGCCATGTTTGTGTTTATGCTTATCTGATATAGGTGAAAATGTTCATTATACTGCTTGAGTGATAGGAACTTTGAAGTATAGACCTTTTCCATGAAAAATCATTCCTGAATTCTATTCATTTGGAGAGTAAACAATTCAGGTTTTAAGTCATGGCCATTACAAGACAAGAGATTCTTGTTATTACTAATTTTAATGCATTCATGAAAACTGCAGCTATTCACCAATATGGCAAAAAAATGATTCAAAATGTAAATTTACTGAAAAACAAAGTTTTATCTAGCTGCAAAAGAACCATTTGATGGCATTCATTCTGTTTAAATAGCAGCTATTAAGCTTTTAATGGTTTTATGCTTTAAAGAATGATAAAAATCCTACTAAATAGTTCTTCTGGACCGATTTTAAAATCAGCTAATCATGTATGATTAAGATGATAGCATTTATCACCATTGTAGCTGGTGACAGTAGCTCTTACTGTACTCTGCATTTCCAATGTCTATCAAACCCTTAGAAAATACAATGAGATAAACAATGTATCATTACACATATTAGAACTTCAGAAAGCTGCTCAACAGTGCCATATGCCTCATGTCTCCAACATGTCACTTATTCTCATGATTCACATTTGATATTTTCTGAAAGGCTGAGAGAGACCTGAATTCTAAGACACTGTCTTTTTTATGCCAGAAATCAAACAAGTAGAATGATAAAGAAAACCTTAGAAACGTGAGCTTCACGTTTATATAAAAGCGAAAGTATGAAATCTTTTTTTTAAGAATGAATAATAATAGAATATATAATTTTCATACAACTTAATGTTTTTGTGGTGTTAAGAAAAACATTAATAACCATGATTTTTGCAATAACACGAAAAAAACAACAAAAATGCTGCTTATTTATTCATGTCTAGCATTCCATGTAGTTTTCAGTCCAACACAAGTTAGCTGATGTGTGTGTGAAGACACACTGTCCTGCTAAGCATATTTCTTTCATCTATTCAGTTTTGGACTGGTCTTGGGTAAATGCTGCATTGCAGTACACTACCAGGGCTCCAGATTCATAGAATGAAAGGGCTTCTTTTAGTATTTCAGTCTATGCTGCTAATTGGAAGTGGAAAAGATGTAGATGCTTTAAAGACAGAGAATGGTGTTTGAGCTGATTGATTTTTCTACTTATATTAAAAACCAAAAGAAGCTTCTAATAACTTCATCAAAGCTGCTAACAGCTATGGCTAATTTTCTGTCTCAAATCCATTGGGCTTTTCCTCCAGAGTTTAATTGCAGTTATCCACTTGCCTGGAGAAACCTCAGTTCGTGTCTCATCACACCTCGCAGTCTTTGATTGATGAGAAAGGTCTGAAAAATCGACATTTATTGTCATATATTTTTTACACAAAGCACTAAATTAATTCCTGCAGAGTTTGGTGTGGTTGGTATGAGCATATTCCCCATATTCTGTGTCAGAATAGATAACTCCATGTCAGTTTTAATCCAATTAGCTCTTTGGACAGGCAGCACAAGGACCACAACAACAGACACCAGAGCAGGCAGCAAAAATGCTGTCCAAGGATTGAACATGCTCATGAGGCCATTCTGTACATACTGGCCCATTGTCACAGCCAGCTTGACAAAGATGTGCATTGGGGGTTTTTACTACGTGTGGCTCCTATGCTATCCTTAGGTCTTACCCAAACACAATCAAATTGAAGGTTTTTTCTCAGCTAAAACTGACAAATCTTGTAGAGCCTTTTATTCAAGGGTGAGCAAAGTTGCCATCATCAGCCAAGAAATCAACAAGCAATATTTGGAAAAGTGTATGGCTGTGCTAATGAATGAGGATAAACAAATTTCCATGATCTGGATAATGCTGCATCACTGCAGTAGTAGGAGTGTAGAAGGTGGTGTAAGGGCACCCAAGCCAGAGAAGAACATGTTATAAGCAGGAAGGGAATAGCCAGATATTCTCAAAACTATGACCTTGCTAACAGCTTCTGATGAGTTTCAGAGGCTTAGGTTCAGGGTCATAATTGCCTGACATGCTGCATTCAAATCTGAGTTGGCTTCTGCCCATTTAGAGTCACTAGCTGAGGCTGATGCTGGGTTTGGGGCTCTGCAGTGTGCTCTACTGCTTGAATTCATGATTTCTGGACACACACCCCGAAGCTTTAAGTTTTGCTTCTTCTGCCTGTCTGAGAGGGGAATATCAAAATTCTCCCTATTACAAACTGAAAGCAAGGCTTAATTTCCAGTTTCAGTGAGATATTGATACATAGTACTGCAGTTCTCTGGTAAAGAAAAAATAAAAGCAGTCAACAAGTAACTAATGCTCTTTTATAAATGACAGATTAGGAAAAACAGTTTCCAAAGGACAGTGTTTTTAAAATAAAACTGCAGTATTTTGGAATTGGGAAACATCTTACTTGGGTACATCACCAACTAAGTTCAGTACGAAATTAGAAGTTGTCCAAAGTACCATAAAGACGACTCTCAAAACACAAATACACATCAGGAACTGCTCTGAATGCCACTGGCATAGCTTCTGTGCTCAAAACTGATCAACAAATAGCAGCTAAGAGGTGGTTATAAAAATCAGAATAAGAACTCAGGCAGCTAAGTTGCACCCTCCTGCCATGACAAGCTGTTCTTTTGCATTTAAAGCCTAATCAGACATGTTATGTGATCTGCAGTCAAAAAAACATAAAACCCCAGACCAGTGGTATTGTTGCTATGTCCTTTGTGGTCTCTCTGAGATCTGACTTCACCAGGTCTTGTCTTCTGCATGACTGGGATTCAAAACAAAACATCTCAGAGCAGCTGGGCAAAGCACTGCTGGAGTCAACAAGCAATGAGTCACATGCCAAAGGACAGTATGCTTTCTTGGGAGAAAGACGTGGTGTTCTACAGGAATGTCAGGTTAAAGTCAAGTATTCTGCCTTTCAGGGCTACCAGAGAAGCAAAATATTCACCTTTGTGTATTACAATCAGTATCTAACTCAGGATATGAAAGGGAGGGGGAAAGTTTGTGTGGATTTCATCTCTGACAGAGCTGAGTTTGCTTTATAAATGGGTAGGAGACTCTTCTTGAAAAATCTGTTCTGATTTGGCCCCTCTCCTCTTCTTTCCCTTGCAGTTTTGTACAATAGGCCAGTTAGAATGGGAATGGAGGGAGGCTAAATGATTGCAAAACTGGAGCTATTTTGCGGGGAGAGGAAATAAGTAGGAAGGACTGACTGCTTTTTGTGGAGTGTAGGCATTGTGGAGAATCCAGAAGGTGACTGGAGAGGAGGACTGGAGCATAGGTGGGGCTAGGACAGCTAATGGTACAAGCACTAACTAGTAAGAAAAAGAGGGGTGACCAAATCTAAAACGTTTGACATTATTTAAAGTCCTTCTTTCTGTCTTGCACAGGTGTGGCATACACATGAAGTCAGGTTTTCTCAAAGAATTGGATTTACTTGATCTTGCTTTGCTGGTGTGTCTGTCCCTACTGACATTTTTTGATTTGGTTAATTTCCTCTTTGGCTGAGGGGGTGAAAGACATCACAAAGTTAACCTTTATGGTGGTATAGGAGAGGTGATGGTCAGGAGTGACAGAAAACTTTGTAGTGTCTTGAAGCTCCAGAATGCCTTCAAACATTATTAGACCTCAGAGAAACTGCTCTGGATGCAGTTCATCAAGCAAAGCTTGAACCAACACTTGTAATCAGCCTTATCTAGCTTATTCAGTTCTGCTGCTCTTGCTAATGTTTCCTAGTGGGACAGATCTCCTATTCATTTGTGTTATCAGGATTTGTTTTCCTCCTGTTACCTTCCCATTCTTTCCCTCCGTAGAGGAGGTCTCTTTTGTTTGACAAGTGGTTCTAATTAATCATTTTGTGCTGCTTTTGAATTGTGCAGCTCTGATTAATTTGAGGGACTGGCTATAGGGTTGAGCTGAAGTGATACTGAGTTATGAACACCGGCTCTATTGTCTGTAACAACACGAAATGCTTGTGCAGAGTAGTTTGAAAATTCTTCTTCTTTCTGTAATGTGCTGTGCTTGCTTAAAGCTTTCAAAGCAATGTTCCTGTTATGTGCAATGAGAGGTTACCCAAAAGTGAAGAAGATGATTACTCAAGCATTGGAGCATTATAAGTCAAAGGCTAGTCTATCATTATTTCAGTCTTATTGAAGATTGACATTATTATTATTGTTATTAATACTCATAGGATAAATTTAAGAATTTTATTGTATTCAGAGACTGAATAGGATTTCATAGTCATAATGTTGGGTCCTCTGACTTCCTAGAAATTTCCTGCTGTTCTAGTCCAGCAAAATTTCTTTTCCATTTAGGTAAATCTGCCAGGATAATATAATAACATATGAACTCATATAAATTATCTAAGTCATGTACTGTTAAAAGAACTGTAATATAAGAGGTGTGAGTCTTAGTAGGAGTAAGAGCTATCAGTATGATTTTTATGCCTTGATTCAAGTCTGATTCTGACTTTTACCAAAGTACACTGAAGTATGCATCATATATATACAACTATCCAAATACACATATAGAGAAATAACTTCAAAATAACTACAGGTAAAAGACTGTTGCTCAAAAAAGATGTGAGCTTGAATGTGGCACTGTACAGCTGTGTGGCTGCTGCTGTGGAAACTGGTAATGGAGAAATACTTTCTCCCCATATTCCACTGCTCCCAGCTGTATCAGTGAGGATAAAAGGGAAGGTTTTCCCTGGTAAACATACAGCTCTTCAAGCTCTGACTTCTCTAGAGTAGGAGCCTTTTAAATTTTTGAGTGTAGAAATGTCTGTGTACGTGCAGTTTATTCTGGTGCATAACTGAAACTTCTAGGGATTAAGAGAGTACAAATACTAATGAATAATGAAAAGCAAACAAGATAGCTTCAGAGATCATAAAATCATAGAACATCTCGAATTGCAAAGGATCCATCAGAGTCGTCACATCCGACTGCTGGCCCTGCACAGGACACACCAGGAATCCCACTCTGAGCCTGAGAGCACTGTCCAAATCCTCTGTGAACTCTGTCACGCTCAGTGCTGTGAAACCTTCCCTGGGGAGCCTGTTCCAGTGTCCAATCACCCCCTGGGTGAGGAACCTTTTCCAAACTAAACCCCCCCGACTCAATTTCATGCTGTTTCCTCCAGTCCTGTCACTGGTTATGAGAGAGAAGAGGTCAGAACCCCTCGTGAAGACATTGAAGACTGCAATGATCCAGGGTCACCTCTGTGTTCCCCTGACAGAGCTTTGCACGTCTACAGCAGTATGAAAGATCTTCTTTACTCCTCAGAGCCCATGTAGAATTTGGTTTTAGTAGCTGTCATGAACTTAAACTGTATATGTTTTGAATGGAAACATAAAAATTATCAATTGACATATTTTTCTCTTGGCTAAATGTTGTTCTCTTGGGTGAACAGCTGAAGTAAAGGTAAAGGTGTCAGGCTGATTCAGGAGCTAAGGGAATGGTGATGTGGTTGTGAGGCTGATATCAACATAAAAACCTCTGGGATTTTACTGTCTTAACAATTTATGATACTTTCCTGACAGAAGGTCAGCAGGCTGGGAGTTTGTTTGGAGAACATGCCACAGAACTGATGAAAGTAAACGATGTCTTTGTCTCTAAAGTCTCACTTTCTCATAACTTTTTTGAACACATAATGCAGTCTGCAAAGAAAGAACTTAAAATAATCTGGATAGATAGATAGCAAAGGACCGGAAATACAAATCCTTTAATTCTTTAAAGCCATTAAGCATAAAATCACAAAATGAGAGACATTTTCTTAATATCTAAAACATCACTTATTTGCTATACATGATCTGCTGAACACTTTCAGTGTAAGCAGACTTGGAAATACCTGGAGTGATTTTGTTGGCTTCAAGTTTATTACAGGGTTTTCCTGCTGGATCAGAATAGGGTACAAAGGAAATTGCAGTCGATATTCCTCCATGTTAATATAATTACTATTATGTAATAAATATATAAACAATTTTTGTATTTGACAACAAGGAAAGATTAACAACAAAAAGCAATGATGTACAGGGAAATAGGATAATGTAGGTTGGAAGAAATTTCTGGAGGACATCTGGTCCAATCTTTAGTTCAAAACAAGATAAATTTTGATCACACTAGAACTAAAGCATAAGTGGAACATGTTTCATGTTGCAAAGCACGTCTGCAGTAATGGTACAGGAAGAGGTGGAGTCCAGATGATAATTCCATTGCTGTGTGTGGCACTCAAGCCCCTTTGTGTGTGTAGTCTTGAAGCCATTCTGTGTGACTGGCCCCCATGCTTTTAGGCAAATTGAACCCTTCTCAGATGTAAGAACTGATTAGGCATTATTCAGTGAAACATTTTTGGGCTTTAAATTCCCTTTTTAAGCTGTTTCAGGACCAGGACAGTACTTCTAGTGGATGACTGATTGAATCATCTAGTCCACTTCAGCAGCACTAGGAGAAAAGGGGAAAAAAGAACAATTGTCACTCCCCGTGTCACTTAAGTAATAGAAATAAGTGGAAACAGCAAATGCTCAAGGAACAAAATCTGACGAATAATGATATTGTGACCTCTTGTAACTCAAAGGAAATTTTGTCATTGAATTCTCTAGAACTTAGCTTCTCTCTTCATTTCATTTGAATAAATATTCATTTCATCCTTAATAAATCTTTAAATTAAATAGTGAATTTGGCAAAAATGTATAAGGTGCAAAATGTAGACTCATCTGTTCTCTACTGATGTTGCTTGCCCAAGCAACAGAGCTATTTTAAAACTACATTTTTCCATCTGTGAAGAGATTATTAGGGATCTCTAAAAATACGCAAGGACTGTCATATTTGCTGGTTCAGTGGTGTTCAGTCCTTGTTCCACTGAAAGTTTGGCCAGCATTCGTGTAAAGATAATTCTATTGGTGTCTTATGTTTAATGTGCATATAAGACAGCAATTTCCAGTCTATATAAAAGAACTGAATAGCTCAATCTTGCTAAAATAAGCATGAAACATTCCTTCAAACTAATTTGGGTATCTTTACAGGTGAATTTATGTTTTTACAAAGTATCTTTAATTATGACTAGGGTAGGATGAAACAATATGTCTTAGAATGTCAGTCTCTATCACCCTAGAGAGGAAACTGAGAGTCTGTTCAGTTTTTTCCTGAGTATTCAACCCCTCTCTCTGGCCAATGTTCTCTGCAAATTTGGTTGTATGGTTCTGCATGGTGTCATGATGTTCTTGGGATTCTTCCCTTTCTTTTATTTTCCCCTTTTTTATTTTTTTTTTCCAGACAGCAAGATTCACACCTCTCAAGTCAAAGAGCTTTTTGGGGATGTGCCTCTCTCTTCTCTCTTTGGACTATGGCAGTAATTTAGCATGACTGCACTCCTAATTCAGGAACCTCCCTTAGCTCTCCAAAGGAAAATGAGCCTTCGAGACCACCCAGTGAATGGCTCCAGAAGCTGATGCTGAATTTTTTTCCTTTTCAGAGGTGACAAAATAGTAAAGACAGTTCTGCTGAAGAGAAATTGTAAAAGCTCTGCAATTAATGAAAAAATACCTTTATTTTCTAAAGGTCAAGCAACTGAAGTGTTGTTGTGGAAGAGTCATTATGGTACTTGCTGTAACACTGTGAGATAAAAGACTTTGAAAGGAAAGCAGAATTTAGACTTTTGATAAACACTGTGAAATAGTTTAAATCCAAACAGTGCAAACTAATTAAGGTAAAGAAATATACTGGTTTCAAAAAAAGCCCTAAAACCTTAAACTCCTCCACAAAGATTTTTTTTAAAATATTGCCCTAAGCTGTATTAAAATAAGATATAGAACTGAAGTGGCACAAAAACAAAACATCAGGAAGATCAGCTCATATGGAATAAACCATTTGATTACTGCAGGTGGGGGTCTGGTGTTGTTGCTCCTTGGTTTGTCATTCCAGCACAAATTTCTTTCCATGAAGAAAAGAAAACCAATCAAATAAAAATGAGATCTAGGGACTTTTAAATAGTGGCTACTCCTTGTCAGATCATGAGAAGGGGCAGCCAGAAGGGAAGGGAGAAGGGTGGAAGCAGTAGGGACATTATTGACCAGTTCTGTTTACAATAAGTAGCTGTGAGCAATTTGTACAGAATTTAAGGATGGGAATCCAGGCTCAGCACATAAGCTCAGATGAAGACCAGATGAGATATATGGCCCAGTAAGAAAGAAAAGGGATATATGATCTCAATATAGGAAGTAAACAGTTAAAATTTGATCTTTCTATAGCAAAATATGAAATTTTATACAATTTCTGGGTAAATTCCAATTTGCTCCATGGAGAAAAATTATTTTAGAAATGGGGTTTCCTTGCTGCATATTTAGATGTTCAGAGGGATTTTCTTGTTCCCTGAGTTCTCTGAGATTTCTGTCTTGCTTCTGACATGTAAATGCTCCAAAGCAGATGATCCTGAGCTCAGCTCTGCCATTTACAGTCAGTCCTTGGGGAGAATCTCTTTGGCTCACAGCCTTCAGCTGCCACTGAAGCACTGGAATCCAACCAGTGCTTTAGGCAGTAGATCCTCAATTTTCAGTGCAAAAGGGGACATTTGATTTTTTCCTTCTTGTCTGCAGCATCGGTTCCCTATAACTAATGTCTGCCTTTGTCTGAAATTAAAAAAAAAAAGAAAATATAAATAGATTCCAGTGTAAGATAGAAAATGGCTACATTAATTAAAAGGTAATATGATAAATTGCAAATGACCAAACCATATGGCAGTTGGACATAAGGATGGGCTAAATTTCACATTGAGTGCAGCTGATTTGTACCCTTGCTGATGGAAGCAGTTTTCCTTTTTCCCCTGGGTCTCAGCCAAGCACTTGGTCCCCCACTTTCCTAAAGTGAGGACATGTGTTTGGTTAGTCAGACTGGGATGTTGGAAGTGTGGCTGAAAACAAATCCACTTTTGTGTATTTGTGAGTGTTTTTAATCAGATGGCCTTGTGGGAACCTCTGGGAACACAAAGCTGAGGAGGGGAGGGGGGGCAGACCCACCCCTTTTTCCAGGAACCCATCCTTGCACTGGGTTAAACTAGTCATGAAACTGCATCCCTAAAATTAAAAGATTAGCTAGCCAGCATACAAGAACTTTATATTTAAAGAAGTCAGGTTCTTAAACTCTAATGAACTCAAATGGATTTTGATGAGAATTTAATCAAACTGCATCTTGAATCCCTTGCTCTAAGTTATTATATCATTTTTCTCTCCTACAGGGCCTGGTCTGATAAATACATTTTATTAAGGAAAATTTGCTTTAATGTATCAGTAAGAAAGATTAAAAAATTATTGAGTTATTTACAACTCATAAAAATACGTGCAAACCAAAGACAAGGACTTTTCTAACCTGTGGAGAATGGTCCCCACATTTAGCTTTGATGTAACAATATTTTTCCTCCTTGTGGATCTTCAAGCAGCTACTAAAAAATATCCTGTAGTTAAAGGTAGCCTTAAATTTGTCAGACTTTCCTTTGCAATACTTGCAATGTAACAGCACAGACAAATAAAAAATGCCACTGTTTCTGTGTGGGTACCTTTGCTTTGGACTGGCACTTTCCAGCATCTTTAGCACAGAAATAGATATTATACTAACACTGATGGTATTATACTAGCACCTTTCTGTCGCTGTGCGGGACGCACGGACACACAGGACACACACTCTCGAGAAAGTGAGAGCAAGTATTTATTAAACATCTGACTTTAATATTTATAGCATGTCCAGAAAGACCAGGGATTGGAGAAGAAGGCTGACACCTCTCCTATCCCATTGGTAAAGACAATTGTTCATCAGTTGTTTCCTCACAAGAAAAGTACGAAAAACAACTTCGTCTTATCAAACGGACTATTGATAAAGACACTTCCAAGTGTGAGAAAGAAGCTAGCTACAGTGAAAACAACCAGTTAGAAACTGCACTAAGAAAGCCTGAAAAATCAGGGCGACACCTTCCTCCCTGTGTGCTGGGATACCATTCAGAAATAATAGCATGAGCTAATTTATTCTCTTTTGTCTTACATACTGAAGAGCTACTGAAAATTAAAGCTGATAACATGGAAGTACAATTGCAGGAACTCTGTTTTGACTTAATTGTTAAGATTCAGGACACATATGGGACATTATTTGAAAATGATTCAAAGTGAACAAATACTCTGCATAGTTGAAGGATGTGTGAATAAGGTGTGGGTGGAGAGCTGCTTAGTTTTATTCTTTCATGTCTGGCCTTAGACCTACAGAGTGTACACAACATAGCATATTCTTACTCCTTGGTATGGGAGTTAGCTGTGAAATCTATAAATAATTAGAGGCTATTGGCAAGGGATAGATCATCATACAAGGAAATATTTTTTTTTTTACCAGAAAAATACAAAGTATGTACAGTGCAAGGTCTTTAATTTAGAGATTCATTGAATAATTTGTTCTATCGTGGTTGAGTAGCAACAAAATAAATTAGATATCTTTAGGATTCCTGTTGCTCTTGAGACAAGTGTGAATTATTAGGGTGGTGAGGTCATGCAAAGATATAATACAGCTACTGGATATATCAAATTAGAGGGCTTTTTTATAACAACAAGATTTTAAGTCCACTGCATAAACCTTAAGATGGCCTGATGTAGAACCATGTATGTAAATCACATATCAAGCACAGTCTATCAAAGTCTCTTTGAATGATTGGGGAAATACAAAACACACTTTAAAAGATTAATCAGCAGAGCTTGGCTTATTTAATATTGTGAGAGTGAAATTAATTACTTCATGTGAGTAAGTACATTTTGGCATGAGAAGAAAACATTTAACAGTAGCAATAAAGTAGAAATATTTATGTTAGATGACAATTCTGGCAGAAAATCATATAGACAAACTTATCACAGATATGTTTACACAAAAAATTAACTGACATCACAAGCATTGAAATAGCTTCCCAAATAAGACAGGTAAGATCTGGATGCTGCATTATTTCAACATGCAGCTAATTAAACTTACGGGGAAAAATATAGGAGAGAGGTGAACCCAGAATGAAAAATTGAAGTCTCTAAGAGGAAGTTATAGATTTTTAATGTGTTGATATTCCCCAGAATGAAGGCAGGAGGATATGAAAGGATGCATAACTGTGATTTTATGTGGTAATTCCAAATTACTGCTATTTGTCTCCCAAGGCCAAGAATATCTTTTCTGTTTTTTGAATAATGTGACTACCATTAATTTTTCCATTCCTCCTTGAGAAAGAAGATGAGTGGCAAAGCTGAAGACAAGACACTGAGTGAAGAGTCCTTCTGCTTTCAGTGCAAATGAGAAGTGTCCCATGGTCATGGTCAGTGAGATTTGCTTACAGGAACCTTATTACTCACTGGATTTTCCCACCAACCCAGGCTCCAGTTTTCATCCATGAAAACAATTAGGCACTTGCACTAAAGATATTTGTATATGTCAAATGAATTGGACACAAGGAGTCTTTATTTGCCTGCTCTGTCTGTTGAGGTTAGGCATCCTGGAGAACAGAAAACTAGTGATTTTCTTGCATTTATTTCTATGAGGATCTCAGTTCACCTTACAAGTCAACTGCTGTTGCAGGAATATAAAATGTTGATGATAACAGCTTAAGAGATACAGCACAAGTGTCTCAATAATTTGCCTCTCATAGCACTAATGGATGCTTAGTGAACAAGGCATGAAATGTTTCCCTAGTTTTAGGAATGTTTAGGAGTTTTCTGAGGAAGGAGTTTTATTCTGCAATAACTCTAAATGGTTATATCCTCTATTGTCTTTGAACCAGAAACACCATAGATTTGTTGGGCTTTTTTCCATTTTAGGAATACAATGTTTTGTATCATTTAATCTTTTTTGGTCTGCTGGCTGTGAAGGCAGAAGGGTGAGAAGGACTTGGAGTAGATGTTTGAAAGACTCATCAGACTAAAGACTGCAAGCGTGAAGGATTAGCACTGATGATCTGTGAGTCATATTCATCTTTTGTTCTTGCCTCATTTAGATCAGTCAGCCTTCAGGCCACCCACAGCTCTTTGTTTAATAAGGGTTAGCAGAAGTAGTCAATAATTAACTTAAAAAAGATCTGTTAGAGAAAAATAAGGACACATATTACACCTATAAACATGTGGCTCAGGTGTAAAACTTGCAATTTTTTTGTATCTGGCCGACAACAAGCTGTGTACAAGAGATTTGATTATAAACCCATCAACTCAGTACCTGATGCTGTACATAATAAGAGGTGATGAAGTGTGACGGCAGCATATCTGGTACATTATCACAGTAATTTGTAGACACTCTGACTGGAGAAATGCATTGAGTTATAAGGCTGCCATATCTGAGTGAAGAAAAGAACTGTGAGAGTGTTTAAGGGTGATTAGGGCTTTTGGAAATCACTGCCTTTGCAAGGCTGCACAACGTGCTCTTCAACAGCATGGACGTGGATCTACACCAGTATGAGCAAACTAGCACCTGACATAACTACTAATTTTCCTTCTTTCTTTCTTGCTGAACAGAAATAAATGTGATTATGTACTTCAAGGTTAGTCTTTGCCCAAAATGTACAGCAGTTAATACTGTAAAAGATTTAGAACATAATGAATGAAAAAACCATTTTATTACCTTAAAATTACAGTCCTGTTCTTCTAGCTCCATTTCCTCCCTTGAATTTCAAAGTTCTGAGGAAAAGTAGGAATGTAATATTATCTAACAATTCCCTTCAAAATTATTTCACTCTTTATTATTGCATGTTAAATGTCTGTGACTGAAACAAGTCTAATGGAAGTGGAGCTTGGCCACTTGTCATCCAAACCCAGGCCAGATATTAAGGATCAAACAAGGTATAAAGATGGCATATTATCCCATTGGTTTTGTACCTTCTCATTTAGCCTTATATTTTGCAAGATCTCTGAAGCCTGTTGTTGTCTCTTCATTGTGAAGCAACCAATTTTTAGGCAGAGTTGCCCCTAGTTTTTTTCTCTATATGGCTCTACAACGTGGCACAATAAAGTCTTACCAAGAGAAAGTCCAACCAGTAAAGATTTAACAAACAGACTCTGTCTCATTTGTACCCAAAAGGCTCATGGTGCCCATCAGTTCTTAGTTCATTTGAAGCCAGCTCCAGGAGGAGCAGCATATGGCTTTGACATTTCTGACATCAGTGAAGTTAGTCTGTGTTTACACTCAAGCCAATGAGAACAGAACACTTTTTTAGTATTCCAGAAGTGAAAATCCCCAGACATCAAAAATAAATTTTCTATACAAGCTGCAAGTACCTCAGAATGCTTCATCTCAATAAAATGAATTTCAGGAAATGACAGATTATCACAGTCTCTAGATAACCAGTTTAGGCCACAGCAGTGCTTGTGTCCTTAGTGTTTCTTTACTAAATGCAAATAAGTAGGTTACTCTAAGTCCTGTTAACTTTTTTAGGAACAGTGTAGGGACCAGTCAATCACTGAGCCCCAATTCTCTCTTTTATCTCTCCCTTTTATAATATTGCTTGTGCTGCTGGACAATACAGTAAGAAATTAGCAGAGGTGTTTAAGTGGTGCATATGAGTTGAAGCATTGTCATTAAATATATTCACCCAGAAAAATTGTCAGCTGGAATATGTGCACGAATGAGACAGAGGACCACAGGCAGACAGAGCAGAATTTCACAGAGAGAAAAATTTTCCTATGCCAGTGCTACAGGTTTACTGTATTTACAGCTCATGGTTGGTGCTCCAACTAAAGATGTTGAGGACGATTTTGACCATTTAAAACTCACACATAAAGCTGGTTTTGTGGGGAAAAATAACGTGTTTCTTGTTCCTTGACATCTTTGATTTATATTGTTCCCAAGTCAGGAGACATTTTCTTACTTCAATATGACTAATTCTTATTTTGTTAATGGATAACATAGTTTTCTGTATTGAAAGCTGAGCTAAGCATAACAGGAGACAAGTGGCAGGAGGGAAAAGGAAAAGGAAAAGGAAAAGGAAAAGGAAAAGGAAAAGGAAAAGGAAAAGGAAAAGGAAAAGGAAAAGGAAAAGGAAAAGGAAAAGGAAAGAGAGATGAGTGAGTAGAAGATAGAGAGGGAAGGTGTGAGGGAAAAGAAAGAGAGAAATTTTGGTGTATTTTAATAATATAACTGAATTTTTACCCCAGAAAAAAAACAGGAGTCTTGTAGTTTTGACCTCAGAATATTTGAGGCTTCAGCAGTTACATCTCAGCCTTCATTACTATAAATACTCGTCTAATGCCTTGATCATAAGGCTGTTCAGAAGCCTTATTTTTGCCTTAAAATGTTCTTTCCAAAACAGGTGAACAGATTCTTTCTGACTAATTCACATTTGTAAGAAAAATAAGTCTGATGCCCTCCCTCTGTTTCTCCATGTTTAGTTTGCCCTTGCTACATGTCCTTCCCATATGCTAAGTGTTACCATCTAGAGGAGGTGTTTATGTTGCTGCCAATTGTAATCCCAAAACTCAGAACAGGCCTTCATGAGTTTGTGTCTTATGTTTGCATGACATTGGATAGCTTATTAATATTGGTTAATCATGACAGACTGAGGCACAGAAATGCCAAATGTTTCCTTTAGAGGAACTACACACTTATGAAGAAAGAAACACATCTTCCAAACGCTCAACTCATTGCATCATCCCCTTCTCAATGTATTCCATCTTTTTATAAGCTGGTTACAATCCCTGCCTCTGTTTTGACCTCAGTTTACAGGCACATGTGCCAGAAGGTGAGAGATGTTGGATATTTCAGAACAGGGACTGAAAAAGCACAGGTACTCTAAAAGACACACTTGAGAGGCATAATAGTTCCAGATTCAGATAGGAAATTTGCCAATGTTCTTAAACTCTTATTTTGGGAAATTAAGGTGCAAGCTGACATACTGCCCATGCAAAATTGCCAGCCTTTGAGCTGTTTAAGGTGTGTCTTGGTCATTTAATTCCTAGAATCTGCAGACATGTCTGTAGATTAGATGTGTTAGATCTGTCCTAGAGTTCTGCATGTGCTTTGAGATGTCTAAAATTTAGCTTTCTTTTGTCTTGAATCATTTAGCTGTATTATCATATCCATTTCGTATGGAAAATTTAGTCTCTGCCTTTGGCAGTAAGAATGAAACTACTGTGCCTGCAGAGGAAAGCAGGGATGCACATAGCTCTTTCACAGGGAAATGGATCCCTGAATTTCCTCCATTTTTCTGTTTACAGTCTCAGTGAATATTCTCTGCCTTTCTGTGTACAGTCTATTCCCTGCCTTTTTTTTTTTTTTTTTCTTCTTAGTAGTCTAAATTAAATCTAGGCTTCTCCAAAGGCTTGGTGTGTATCTGCTTGGGTTTTTTGTTAGCATATGTTGCCTGTGGCATCACCCGTTGCAGGCACAGATGAAGGCTAATACATCATTATCAGCATGTTGAGTTAAGAGGCCTACTTGTGGAATTGTCCAAGTGATACACCTGCTTATTTGTATTGTAATAAAGCCTAAAGACAAAAACCCTCCAAGACACTTTGTCTGAGTCTTTGCAGAATGTTAATATGGCTGTAATGAATTGCATCTTGTACAAGGATGCACTTGGATGCAAACCATTCAATTACTTCAATAACCTTTAGAAGCCAAACCCCACCTGTGCCCTTCCAGAGGCTGTCAGTGTCTTCACCCTTGTTTAAATCAGAAACAAATATACCATGGGATACCTCAGTGCTGGAATTTTAGGACTATGTTTATTCAAAAAACTGGGATTTATACCAATAAAACTCTGAATGCTGGGAATAATATGATATAGATGAATGCAGCATTGGGATTAACTCGTCTTAATTTTAGGTTCCTAGATTGTCCACAGACATGCCTGTGATAGTTGTCTGGATTCCCTTTTTGGCAATTAATGGGGAGTCACTGTTTTCATCTTCTCTTGACAACTGAAATGGGCACAATGAATTACACTTTAGAAGTGTCTATTTGTGTCCACTGAGTGTAAAGGAGTCCTGAAAACCGGCTCTAATTTAGACATATCCACTGCAAACTTTTGGGGCAAGATGGGACAAATCGCACTTCACATCTTTTGAAATGAGACTGGCACCTAATATTTTACATTTCTTCTGTATGCTACCCAGATCATTTGCTCTCTACAGTGGATGGGACTCATTTCACCTAACTTTAGGCTAGCCTGGTGTAGTCATCTATGTATAAATGGATCAACCCAGGCTCCAGTTTTCATCCATGAAAACAATTAGACACTTGCACTACAGATATTTGTGTATGTCAGATGAATTGGACACAAGGAATTTTTATTTGCCTGCTCTGTCTATTTAGGTTAGGCATCCTGGAGAAGAGGAAACTAATGGGCAGGTAAGTTCAGATTCTCACAACTTAAGGTTCTCAGAGAAGATGGTGCCATGTGCTTTGAGAAGGATCAAGAGGCAGGTGTCAAAAGTGGCAGGAAGTGCAATCTTGGTTATAAATGAGGACAAGAGTCCTAGAACATTTAATCTAGCCTGAGAGGTTCACAGAAAATACTTTTTCACTGGTGCCAAAAGCTTTTCAGCTTTTTGTACTGCCATGCTGGCAAGGGGGCTGGGAGTGCATGGGAAGTTTTGAGGAGAGAGCCAGGACAGGTGACCCAAACTGACCAAAGGGATTTTCCAGACCAAGTGATATTGTGCTCATTACATGAAGTGGGAGGAAGAAGGAGGAAGTGAGGGGGCATTTGGGGTGATGGTGCTTGTCTTCCCAGCTCACCATTACACATGGTGGGGCCCTGCTCTCCTGGAGATGGCTGAACACCTGCCTGCCCATGAGGAGAGGGGACTTAATTCCTTGTTTTGCTCTCTTTATGTTCACAGCTTTTGCTTTCCCTATTAAACTGTTGTTGTCTCAACTCATAAGTTCTCTGTCTTTTACCCTTCAATTCTCTGCCCAGTCTTCTGGTGGGAGAGGGAGCAAGGGGCTGTTTGAGGCTTGGTTGCTGTCTGGGGTAAAATGACAACAGCTCCATTCTCTCATTCTTTCTGAGATAAAAAAAAACCTGATCATAGAGTCTTAATGCACAGACTCCAGGAGAGGCAGTTGTGTTGTGCCTTAGTGATTTACTGAGCACCAGTGATGCTCTGTATTTCTGCTGCTTTAATTGGCCTGTGGTTGATAGAAGGAAAATGAGATGCTCTAAAGTGCATTGAATTGAAGTCCATCCAGTGCTTGTTAGATTTATTTTCTGTTTGCACCCTGCTGCTGTTTGCTGCTGGCTCCTGCCCTGGGCATCCCCTCTGAGTACAGAGAGTAACACAAAATGTGAGCTGGGGCATAAGGTTGCCCTTTGCTTTAAAAGGGCCACATGGACTTCCAGCCACTGAGGTCCAAAACAGCATGAACTACTAAAAGGATCAAGAGCTGCTGGCAAGGGAAGGGATGGGTTGTGTGCAGCACAAAGCTTTATTGTTACGACTTCCAGGGACTGCTATTTATCAGTGGCCTAACGGACAGAAACTCTCTTTTATCTTCTGTTCCTGTGTATTGCAGAGGAAGTGAAAAGGGGAGTAGAATTTACCTGATTTGGCAGTGCTGGGTTAATGGTTGGACTCAGTGATCTTAAAGATTTTTTCCCAACTTAAGTGACTCTATGATTCTGTGACGCAGAGAATCTGATTTGTTTATCAGGAGCTGTGAGAAATGGGGACTGTAATTTGTGCATTTCATCTAAACATGCTGTTGTTCAAGGGCGTTAACTGGCACATTTTCACACTGCATTTTTAATCTTCCCTTACTAAACACACATGAACTTTTAAATTCAGATGATTTTTTTATCAAGAGTTACACCTTAAAGATGAGCTTGTTGGGTAGAAAACAAACTTATCTAAACAGAGAACTTTGACTGGAACTCAGGGAAAATAGAATTTATTGGCCTTTGGAAGAAGGGGCCAGAAACTCAGAAGGACTGCAAAGAAGTTGTGAGGCAGAAATTTAGAAGTCTAAAAGCCCAAATAGAATTTAATCTGGCTACTGCTGTAAAAGACTATAAAATATTTTTCTATACTTATATCCCCAGCAAAAGGAGAGCTAAGGAGATTCTCCATTCTTTATTCAGTGTGTTGGGAAGCATAGTGACAAAGGAGGAGGAAAAGGATGAGGCGCTTAATGCCTTCTTTGTCTCAGCCTTTAATAGCAAGACCAGCTATTCTTTGGGTACCCAGCCCCCTTAGCTGTAAGTCAGGGACAGGGAGCAGAGTGAAGCCCTCATAATCTAAGGGAAAATGATGAGTGACCTACTACACCATTTGGGCACAAAGAAATCCTTGGGGCTGGATGAGATCCAGCTGAGGGAACGGAGGGAACTGGTGGAGGCACTCACCAAGCCACTTTCAATCACTTACCTGCAGTCCTGGTGAGCCAGGGAGGTCTCAGGTGACTGGAAGCTGGTATTTGTGATGCCTGTCTACGAGAAGGGCCAGAAGAAGGATCTGGAGAGCTACAGACCTGTCAGCCTGACCTCAGTGCTGGGAAAGGTCATGGAGAAAATAATCTTGAGTTCCATCACACAGCACATGCAGGATAACTAGGGCGCCAGGCCCAACCAGGAGGGGTTTGTGAAAGGCAGATCCTGCTTGATCAACCTGAACTTCGATGGATAAATGGCCTGCCTAGTGAATGTTATCTACCTGGACTTTAATAAAGCCTTTGACACCATTTCCCACAGCATTATCCTGGAGATACTGGCTGCACGTGGCTTGGATGGGTGAACTGTTGGCTGGGTAAAAAACTGGGCCCAGGTAGAGGTGGGCAATGCTGCCACATCCAGCTGCCAGCCAGTCACTAGTGGGGCTCCCCAGGGCACAGTACTGGGATGAGTCCTGTTTAACATATTCATCAATGACCTCAACAAGGGGATTGAATGCACCCCTGGTGAGTTTGGAGAAAGCTGGGAAAGAGTGGTGATCTGCTGGAGAGTAGAAAGTCTGTAGAAGGATCTGGACAGGCTGGATCAATGGAGAGAGGCCAATTGTGTGAAGTTCAACAATGCCAAGTGCCAAATCCTACACTTGGATTACAACAACCCTGTGCAGTGCTACAGGCTGGAAATGGAGTGGCTGGAAAACTGCCCAGTGGAAAAGGAGCTGAGGTTGCTGATCAACAGCAGCTGAACATGAGCCAGTTTGTGCCCAGGAACCCAAGAAGACAAATTCCACCCTGGCTTGTGACAGAAATATTGTGGCCAGCCAGACCAGGGCAGTAATCTTCCCTCTGTGCTAGATCCTGGTGAGTCTGCAACTGGAATTCTGTGTTCAGTTTTGGGCCCTTCACTCCAAGAAAGACATAGAGATGCTGGAATGTGTCCAGACAAGTACACTGGAGCAGGAGAAGGGTCTGGACCACCAGCCTGATGAGTAGCTGAGGGAGCCTGGATTGTTCAGCATGAGCAGAAGTTTGGAGGGAACCTTTTGCTGTGTAATTCCCTAAAAGGAGGCTTTGTCCAGGTGGGGGTTCTTCTCTTCTCCCAGGTAACAACTGACACAACAAGAGGAAATGGTCTTAAGGAGGAGGTTTAGACTGGATATTAGGAGAAATTTCTTCACCCAAAGGGTTGTCAAGCATTGAAACAGGCTGCCCAGGGCAGTGATGGAGTTACTGTCCCCTTTTAAAAGCTGCTGTATAAATAAAAGGTATAATATAATGTATTTAAAAGATGTGTAGATATGGCAGTTGGGGATGTGGCTTAGTGGTGGACTCAACAGTGCTGGGTTAATTGGGCTTGATAATCTTAGAGGGCTTTTCTGACCTAAATGAATCCTTGATTCTATGATCTATAATAGGCCAAGAAATTATGATACCTGTAAATCACAAAGGATGAATGAGACCTATTCTTGGTGAAAATACTGTTCAACAGGGATATATATGAGAGGCTGATATGAAGACAATGAAAAAAATCTGGCATTTCTTTTTTATTTCAAAATAACATTTTGAAAGGGTAGATTTTGATGGAGAGGGACAGCCTGTTAGCTTCCCTAGCAACACTTCCCTATCTGCCTCTGACCCACCAAGAGGGGAAAAATCAGGGGTTTTGTTCCCCTGACTGATTAGTCTGAAGTTCTAGAGCCTGAGGGAGGACATCTTTTTGCTCTGTTCAGCACTACATGAAATCCTTGAAGGAAACAATGAGCAACGTATTGGTTTTTGCAGATGCCTTCCTTCTACATAAACCCCTCAGTAATTAACCAGCAGCATCTTCAAAGCAGCAATGTGTGAGATAAATCAGAAGGAACAGGAATGACAACATGATAATACCCATGTGTTTTGATGCAGAAATGACATGGTAGTAGTATCAAAACAGTTCATCATCATTTATGATCTTGTTGGCATTTATACCAGTGTTTAAGTTTCACAGGAGATATCTTGTCACACATGCCTTATGTGCACTGCATCTGGCTGTTCCCACCACCACCAACCACATTGCTCCCTCCCCACTGCCAGGATTCAGCTGAGGGCATAGGGAGAGGAAAGGATCCTTTTTCCCATTAAATCATAGAATACTTTGGATTGATGGGAGCCTAAAGATCATCTAATTTCATCTCTCCTGCAGCCTGGTTCGACCAGGTTGCTCCAAGTCCCATCCAACCTGGCCTTGAACACTTCCAGTGAAGGAATTTCTCTGGGCAACCTGCTTCAGTGCCTCACCATCCTCACAGTAAAGAATTTCTTCCAAAGATAAAATCTAAATCACCCTATTTCATTTTTATCATCTCTTTTCCTCTCACTATGTGGACTTGTGCAAAGTCCTTCACCAGCTTTCTTGTGGCTCCCTTCAGGAACTGGAAGGCTGCTCTAAGGTCTCCTTGGGCTCTTGGCAAAACAACTCTCTCAGCCTGTGGTCCTTGGAGAGGAGCTCCAGCCCTTTGGAAATCTTTGTACTGATCTTGTACACAGTTGGTTCTTCATTTTCTCAGTCCCCGCCTTTGCCTTCTGCAACTTGGGCGTTGTGGCCAGAGCCCTTGCCAGTGAACACCGAGGCAGAAAAGTCATTGAACACCTCAGTCTTCTCCCTTTCCTTCTGGAGAGGACCCACATTTTCCCTAGTCTTCCTTTATTCAACAATGTACCTTTTCTTGTTTTCCTTGACATGCCTGGTCAGATTTTACAGAATGAAAGAAGATAATCTACAGGTATTTGTGCTTGCTGAACAAACCACACTGTTCCTGAAGCTGTACAGCTTTGTACAAAACGTTCATAAGAGGATGTTCCTTGCACAGCTTCCCTCAGTGGAGCAGGGAGGAAGCAGACATCAATGTGGTAAAATAACACATCCCAAATTTAATGTTTTCTGTGTCTGTTGCTCTTGACTCCTATTTATCTGAGATCAGAATACCAATATATTTAGGTCCGTATAAACTGTATTTATTAAGTATACATCCTCAACAAGTTTTCTTGACTAGTTTTTGTAACTTCTAGATCAAAAAATATAGAGAATATGTAGCTTACTGAGTAGTTGAGTGGATATTATGTCAATTTAATATGTAACAATGTTCTTAGGCTTTATCTTCTATTTTACACATTTTTCTGAACTCCCTTATCACAAAAAAAAAAACCATTTGTACTGACAGACTGTTGAAATATCTTTCTATATCTTACCAAGTTTACATATTGGGTTATATTTCTCCTCTCCAGCTCTCAGCTGGAGGATTGGAAGTAAAATCCATTCTGTACCCATTTAGGGAAGAGGGCAGTCAGATCAATAATCTGTGGTAGCTTCTTGGCAGAAAAAAACAGATACATTCACAAAAGTATTGATTCCATTAATTCATGTTCCACTGCAAACTGCCAGCAGGTCAGGTCAGTCACATTTCTCCTCTTTTTTTAATTGAAAACGAATTTAGAATAGATTGCAAGGAGTAAGGACTCTCTTCTCAAAGCACCACAAGAAGTTAAACCACAGGATTTGTGTTCCCCCAAATCACAAGTCTCCCTTAAACTTGTGATATTTAAAATTTTGATAAATGGCGTCCTGTTCTTGAGTATGTGTGTGTCCTCTGTTTAAAAACCTTCTGAGTTTGCATATGTCATTTTGAGAAACCAACAGAATAGAAAAGATAAATGTCAGGCCTAAAACCCACACATCAAATCTACTTTGGAGTCTGTATATGACTCTTCCTTCTCTCTAGGAAATTCTGAATCTGCATACTCTGCTCTGGCTGTTGAAAATGTTTTCTTCCAAACATATGTGCTTTTGCCTTGCCCTTCAGCTTACACTCTCCCAGTCTGAAAGATGAGGTAAAGAAATGTTCTCATAAAGACATGCAGTGTGTTGCCTTTCACCATCACCACTTGCCAGTTCTCATTAATGCTGTGCCTATTCTTTGCCTGGAGCAATATTTTTTTTATATTCTGTTAAAAAACTCTTGACATCCTCCAAGAAAATAAAGCATCTGAACGACAACAAAATGCATGTGTGTATGAGCATGTGGAGATTTCTTGGCAGCTTCTGTGCCTATTGCTTTACTTCTGATCATATCAACATTATTTTCCCTTCAAGCAAACAAAGTGCTTTGAAGTGATGTCTCCCTTGACAGGGTGAGACATTGACAAGCTGTCAAGAGTAGACAATAGAGAAAAAGGGATGCGTGTCTTGTGTGAGGGAGCTGTGCCAGCTTTGGCTACCAACTGAAACTCACAGGGACCATCACATGTGTGTGAAGGACATGGTGATAGCATCAGTGGGAAACACCAAACTGCCATTTGCTGTATAAAAATAAAACCTGTTTATACATGGAGAAAGCGAATGGAAATCAATCAAACAAAAGGTTGAGATATAGAAAATGCCAGACAGAAAACAAATGGCAAGGGAGAAACATATAGGTAGAAACAATTGAGTCATTATTTTCTCTCAAAATTTGTGGAATAATAGAGTCTTTAAGGTTGGAAAAGACCTCCAAGATCACAGAGTCCACATTGAACATTAACCACTACTGATGGAGCTGACACATCTTATTCTTTCATGGATATGTCATGATTGGAAAGCTTCCCCAGAAAGTGGGACCCTCAATTCTCAAGGAAATCACAAACAATTGGAACTTATACCTTTGTAATTAATTTTGAATAGAGCCTACAGCATTTTTGCCATCTCACCTGAATGTTAGACAACTGTCTTGTTATACAAGTGGCTTTTATTCCTCTCAGAAAAAGAGGTTATAACCCCCCCAGCCATGCTGGAGCAGACAGCTCCTCATGGCAAGCAGTGGATCAAAGGGGTACCAGCCCCCTCCATTTCTTCTACAGCATCTGAGTTATTGCTCAGATTACTGCCCAAAAATTACTGATTGCTAGGACAAATGGTAGATCAAGAACGAGGCAGCCTTGCTCTGCAGTTTCATCTATTTTGTGACAGAAAAAAAAAAAAATAGCATCAGATTTTATGTCTGAATAAAGCCTAGGACTAGCACTGGCTCTCTCCCTGGGCTCAGGGAGGTAAATGAGTGGAGACTAATCCTGCCCACCTTCAGGCACTAAGCAGCTTATAGATTTCATAGCTTTGGGGATTATTGCAAACCCAGGAGCAGAAATGTGGTCACCTGAGACATTTCTGCACAGTCACAGAAGTCCCTCTGGGTTTGGCACTGGTGATTTTGTGGTTCTAAATTTTGTGCTTTCACAGCCAAAGTGACAGATAGGCACAGAAGCCTTCTGTGAGGCATTTCAGCCTGTGCACTCCAGTTAGTTGTCAGCAGTCCTTTCTTCATCTATTTACAGGAGATGACACAATCTTTGTGGCAGGAAAGAGGATGAATGTGTCTTAACTCTCTACACAGAGAGCTGTGTAAATTTAATTGGTACAATAGAATTAGCATAATTCATTAATTAGGTCAACGTCAATTACTTATGTATAGAAAGTAGATTTTCTCACAACAAGATAAATCTAATTTTAAAATCCTATCACATCTCCTTTTTCCAAGAGACATCCACAAATGGGCCTTTGCTGCTATCAGATGTGTGAAGCAACATCACTGTATATTTTCACATCTAGTTGATTACTTAACCATCTGTTCTCTTCAACAAGAGAGGATATAAGATGGGAGAAAGAAATGGGAAGAGAAATAAATGGAAATATCACTGTGATTGTTTTCCAACCTATCTTAATTTTTTATTTGAGCCATAAATCCCAGGATGATTTTTATTATAGTGGTATGTATGTTAAAACAAGGCCAATGCATATG
>VZTB01002859.1:25775-107029 GCA_013397245.1 Thryothorus ludovicianus | reverse complement strand
TTTTTTCTCCCCCCCCCCCCCCCCCCACCTTTTTTTTTTTTTAAATCAGAATAATGGAAATGTATCACAACTTGCTTCGTATCCTCTCTGGATGACTGTAAAATGGAGGTGGAGGGAGGAGAATTTTGTAGGCAGAACATTATGTGCATTAGATAAAAATCAGTTATTTAGTAGCTCATACTTAAAAATATTCACACTTAATTTAACTCACTTCATTCTCTAGAAGGACTGTGGGTGTGTTAATCTTTTGAGTTGATAAAATCATTCATCTAGATGGACAGCTTAGAAATTGACTCCAAATTTTCAGTTACCTTTGTTCTAATGTGTCTTCTTTGGCTTAAATTTATTTTTCAGACATCATTCAAAAAAAGAGCCCCAGACAGATTTTATGTATTGCGTTGAATTACACATTTTAAATTACTGACCTTGCAATTATTAAAAAAATGCACCAAAGAACCTTACAATATTATTTTCCTTGAAGCTTTCACTCAAATACAAACCCAGACCTTCTTCAGTGGCTCTTGAGTAGGCAAATCTGTATTGGGGGAGGGAAAGAGATGTGCCCTCAACACTGTGGGACAGATCTTTGTGTAGAGGGGTGTATGACAGGGCTCTCTGCTCAGAGTCCACAGAAAGGATGAGGAGTAGAATCATGGAATAGGTTGGAAAAAATCACCGAGTCCATCTGTATTTGTGACACTGCCAAGTCCAACACTAAGCCATGTCCCCAAGTGCCACATCTACACATCTTTAAAATGGCTCCAGGGATGGTAACTCCACCATTTCCCTGGGCATCCTGTTCTAATGCTGACCACCTTTCTGGGAAAAAATTCTTTCTGTAACTCCAATATAAACCTCACATTGTGCAACTTGAGTTCATTTCCTCTTGCACTTGTTACCTGGGCAAGAAGACTGACCATTACACCCTCCTTTCAGGTAGCTGTAAAGAGTGATAAGGTCTCCTCTGAGTCTCCTTTTTTCCCAGCATACTGGAAATTAATACACTTTGCTTCAGCTTTAACTATTGAACTGTGTTTTCTACATGTTTTGAACTGGAAGCCCAATTTTAGTTACAGCTTGGTGGATTAGGAGATGAATTTGATTAACATGTTTACCTATCAACCCTGTCTGAAAATGCCAGCACTTGCTTTTATACCTGGAGGAAATAATACTTGAAAAATAACACTTCCAAGAGTAGTGGTTGGGTTTTGCTTTCCAGAAAAACCCCACCACTAGTCTGTGGTTTAAAGCCATAAGTTAGGTTTGCAGTCCATCATGTTTCAGATCAATACACTACAGAGAGCTGACACAGATCCTGCACAAAGACAGATTGCACTTTCAAGGGAATTTCATGACGTTTAAAAATGGAATTAAGCAAGATGGAAATGCTAAAAATACATGAAAGATAAATTTTAAGCCACTAAAGGAAAACCCTGTGTGTTATTCTGCTTATTAAAAGACAACAAGTTGGCACAAAATAAATATTCCCTGCTAATTAGCTAATATTTAATCAGCACAGTTCTCTGTTCTAAAAAAAAAAGCTTCTGCTGGCCACTTTTTGGTGGTGGTCCTTTAAAAAGGTAGATGGAAAACTCAAGCATGCTGCATTTATATTACTTTTTTTTTCCTTCTATGCAGAGAAGCAGGAGTAGGCTATAGTGCTTCTCATAATTTTATTTATGACCCCAAGCCCTCAATCTCAGAGAAAATGGAGGTCATGCTGCTTCTTAGACATGTTGTCATGCAGATATGTGGGCTTTTAAATGGTGTGTTTACTTCTAAATTTCAAGGTAACATATATTTTTTAATGACTTCAACTTTGGCTTGTTTTTTTGTTGTTTTTTTTTTTTTTTTGACTCCACAAATGGGACTGCTGATGCTTGTCCAGCTCATTGAATATGGAAAGGATCTGTCTGCTGAATCCATGAGATGTTAATGTGGTGAGGCTGGGCAGAGTTATCTGTATCTATTTGCACCTTAGGGCCCAGACTGCACCAGCAGATTCTTGCAGAGGGAATGTAATAATGGAGGAAGGACAACAAAACACACACTGGCAACAAGAAAGGAGATTTTTCAAAGAACTGGGTAAAGAGTGATAAAAACTGGCATAGTGGTAGACTGAAATTTGATAAATTGCCTTCACTTTGGCACCTAGGTTTTCCCCACCTTTTCAGGTTTTAAATCAATTCTTCAATGAACTTCTGAATAGCCAGAAAATGTCCAATTTCCCATTTACAGCTGTGACTGTGTATGAAACAGTATTTCAAGCTGTGCAGAATATCACCACCTGGATAAAATTTACCTGACACTCTCCCTCTGCACTACACTTACTTTCCCCCAGCAGGCCAAAAATTTAATGCTGCTTCCCTTGGTGGATTTTGCACATCCCATAGCATTTCATTAAGGATTAAAGGGCTATGGTATGATATTTAACCATTCAATAATATGCTAGAAACTAAATTAAGAATGTCTTCTAAAGCACAGATGCCGTTTTCTGCATAGAGACAGAGATATAGTGGTGTGCACAAAAAATTGTAGATCCTCCACATGTGTTCTTGACTCGACAAGATCACTCTGGATGCTGCCTCTGGACTTGAATAGGGTTCTCTGTGACAGTACAGGACATTTGCTTCCTTCTGTTTTGTATCTAATCCTTCCTCCTGGGCAGCCTTCCTGCCTCTCAGCACAGAAAGTTTTCTTAGTTTGTATTTCTTAAAAGCAAATCCTTGCTTATTTTTGATGTCTTTTTGTTCAGTCTTCTGTGAACTACTGGAGGATGTGGTATCTTCTGGCTCCAGCCAGCTTCCTTTGAAAACCAATTATTTGATCCAGAGTACAGCTGTTGAGTTTTATGATTTTCCATTGTACCCAGACTTGGAGAAAGATTACATTTTGCCTTGTCAGAAAATGCTAAATTTAACATGCCCAGAAAGGAGCCTGGTTATACAGCAGTTTTTGTAGCAGTGTCTTCTCATTAGCATTTTAATTTCTTTGATTTTACCTAGACAAATTCATGGAAATCTTAGACCAGACAAGACAAAAAGAGGCTAGAGGGTCAAAAGGCAACACATTTGTAATTGAAGGTAAGGTATATTTGCATTCCTGCTACATTTTTAATACTCTATAAGAATTTTTGCACCCTTTACTAAAGTTGTAGGCAACTGAGACTAACCATGTTCAGGTGTCACTGGGATTAACCGTGTTCAGGTGTAGGAAATAATCAGAGAGGTTCAAAGTTCTGCTGGAACGTGTTTGTTCCCTTCAGGGTTGTTTTTGGTGTTTTCAGATAGAGACTACAGATCCTTTAAGTTGTAACTTGACCAAGTATAAACTCCTGGACTTGGAGGATCAGACTTGTTTTGGGGGTGATACCAAGCCTGTGTATGACAGAGGAGGTGCAAGGACTGAAAGCAGTGGTAGCCATTTGAGATCCTCTGAGAGCCTCCCTGGCCTCCAGCTGATGCTCTAGAAGAACTTGGTCCTCCTAAAGGTCTGTTATATCTGCTGGCTCTCACCAAAGTTCCTGCACAACGACACATAAAACAGGAATAAATGGATGTTTCTGCTTGCATAACTGAAGCCTGTCTTAAATGTCTTCTTTTATGATCTGAAATGTTCCCTAGGCCCCAATTAGATTACATTAACTAGATTTACATCAGCTATAATGGAGCTTAGATAGTCTGCTCATATAAGGACAGCTGCAGATAGACACTTAAATTATGTGTCAAATCTTGCACCAAGTCCAATTCCAAATCAGTCTTTACTAGGAGTAAACACAAGAAGTCAGCTACAGTCAGGGGAGGGTTGTACAAATACTCTTTCAGTCTTTTCTCTTTTCCCTGTTGCACATATTAGTGGTCCTAGCTTTTGCTCTAACAGAGCCTGGCTTTTTTAAAATTTAAAAATCTTCAGTTTCTGTTTGGGAGGTCCTTGTAGAAGACTGTCTAGATTGTTGGCCGCAACATTAGATCCACTGTATGTGTGAAATGTTTTTGTGCAACGGACCTATAGCTCTGTGTTCTCAGCTTCCCAGAGTCTGACTTCCAGGAGAGCATCAGGCAGATGTCATTTCAAGGGAAAGAGGCTGGGATTGAGGCATTTCCTATCCACAGATCCTGTCTTGGGAGCAGTGGGATCTTTGGCTCTTCTAGCTTTTGGATCCTCTCTGGTTCTTCCCACTAGCCAGAGTTCCAGCTTTTTGACTGATCCCGGTTCTTACAGCAACTAGCTCCTGCAGTAATGAGGCTGAGTAAGAGCATAGATATTCAGGAAATAAGTCTTCACACTGCCACTTGATATCCAGATAAAAATATTCTTACAATCTTTAGAGTGTCATACAGGCCTGGAGGTTATAACTCTTTTTCACTTCTCTTCATTCTACTGACTGAGATTTGCTGTGTAATGTTGCTTGTAATTTTTCTAGCTTATTTTCAAGTCTGTGGTTTTTTTTATCCTCATTCATGGGAGGTTGTCTGGTTGCAAGCTCTCCACCTCTTTGACAGATCTTCAGTGTTGCACTGGTTCATAAGCTGTGTTACCTCTCAAATGCATGTTGGTGGGGCAAGACTCCTTGCTAAGCAGGCTACAACTTAGCACCAGTGGTGGGGTTAGAATGAGACTCTTCAAACATAATAATAACAGAGATACCAACCAGAGTGCCAGATAAGATTACAAAACCAGCTAATTACTCAAATAAAATGTACCCACTTTGGTGCCTAAGTAGGTATGTATTCCCCTACTTGATTGCTGTTGATGTTAATACAAACAGCCCCTATTTTGGGCTGTGTTACCCTATTATGGACTAGCCAAGAAAGCAGACACAGACTGTCCTGGTTGATAAATCACCTGGGGACAGACTAAAGAGTAACAAGCTACTGAAGTCTGCCCCACACAAATAAGGAAGAATAAGAGACAGCAGGTAGGCTTCTCCCCATAATGGTACTCACAGCCCCAAGCATGCTCTAGTCAGACTTCAGAGGATTAATCTCAACACTTGTGTTGGTGTCAGAGATCAACAACTCTTGGACTTTTATTTATGATGTCTTTAGTGAAAAGCTTTGTGGCTCAGCTCGTGTTCTGATTTCTATTCTCTTGTTCCTGTGAGCTTCAGTTGAGAAGTGCAGATAGACAACATGCTCTAGAGACATGATGTACCTTGAAACTCAGGATATTTTGGCACTGATTCTAAGCAGTAGTACCCTATTGCTTTTTCCTTTTAAGTTTGTTTATTGCATTGGATCCATGGGGAACTGATCTACATTGCCTGTAAGCTAGAAAAAATATGTTGGTGTGTGTACAAAAATGATTACAGGTGGATGCAATGTTTTACAGCCAAATGAATTCCCTGACACAGCTGAAGAGGGGACAGGCATGCCCCAGGACCAAGAGTAAATACTATAGTGGAAGGAAAGAGAAACTCCTTTAGGCACTGCTGCTGTACCTTCTGTGTTTTAAACAATTCCGAAATTTTTTATTCAGGCACAGTGGTAAATATGAAGGATCTAAAAATTCCTTTCTTAATAAATACAATATACATTCAACAGGACTGCATTACCTGTTTGCTAAACCAGCTACAAGTTGTGCTTTGGGATTTGACACATATCTGCCTGCCAATATCTGTACTGTTTGCATGGCATCCTTGCCATATTAGGATCTCTTGTGACTTAGAAATTGCTTTCTGATGTAGATTTTTTTAGGGTTTCTGTCCTTAAATTGAGGTTGAGGCAATAAACCTGCATGTCCCTTGTTCTTAATTTGATGATACAGATATTCTAATACAGATGTATTCAGTTTTACCCATCTCAGAACAAATCTGCTGGAGAAATTGAGGACTCCTCTGTAAGTTGTTTCATATACTGTTTATGTTTGCTGGTTTTGGCTGAGGTAGAGTTAATTTTCTTTACGGTAGCTGTTATGGGGCTATGGTTTGGATTTGTGCTGAAAACACTATTGACAATTGAAGGATGTTTTTGTTTCTGCTGAGCAGGGCTTACACACAGTCAAGTCCTTTTCAGTTCCTCATCCCAACCCAACAGCAAGGAGGCTGAGACTGCACAAGGATTGGGAAGGGACACAGGCAGGACAGCTGACCCCAGCTGAACTAAGGGATATCCAGACCCTGTCATATCATACTCGGAATTCAAAGCTGGGGAAAGAAGCAGGAAGAGGAGACCATTCAGCATGATGATGTTTGTTTTCCCAGGTCCTTATTATGCATGATGGAGTCCTACTTTCCTGATGATGGCTGAACACCTGCCTACCCATGGGAAGTGTTAAATGAATTCCTTGTTTTGCTTTGCTTTTCTCTATCTATTAAACTGTCTTTATCTCCACCCATGAGTTTTCTCACTCTTACCTTTTTGATTATCTCCCTGATCCCACCGGGGCAGGGCTGGAGTGAGCAGCTATGTGGGGCTGAGTTGCCATTTGGGGTTAAACCAGGACTGTTTGCATATTATTTGTAGCTGTATGATGAAAAAAGAAGGCAGGCAGTAGTTGCTGAATATAAATTGTGCCCTAAAACCATCGGGTAAAAAAAAAGACTACATGCTATCCAAACGTATTTGGCATCACAGAGGAGGTTGCTGACAGAGGCTGTACCAATCCTATTCCAGGCATATACAGGATTTATACTTTGCAGGGTCTGCATGATAAAGTCTTGACTTTGCAAAGTCAAGAGCAGGAACAGCTCCTTGGTCTCAAGGTAAGCTCTTTTATTAGATGGATTTCAGTGACTTTAATTAAGCTATCTGCAAAGGAATGCTTAAAAAAGCATGTTGATGTACAGCATGACTATTTACAACATACTTAACAAATAGAGCAAGCACAGTTCTTTAGAGTGTGAATGCAAAGTGAGATTCTGTACAGACTTCTATGAGCCAAGATTGTTTACTCATTTACCCAAAAGCAGAGGAAACATTCAGGCTGTGTAAAACAGACAGGACTGAATTTCCATTGGTTACAGTGTAAAACAATTTTCATCTCAGCTGGGTGTCCAGCTACAAGGTTCAGATAAAAGAATTGTTCAAGTATTATTGCAATATCCACTGGATTATAAGTTGTTTGCTCTGGTAACTCATTATTTAATGTTTGAATGGTGATATAAATAGCAACACAGCATATCTTAGTTTTCATGCATTAACATGGTGAGTGATGTAAGAGATGTCACCAAATTCAGGTTTGAGATTTCTACAAAGCACAATACACTGATACTTGCATGTGTGTGAAAGTGCTCAAAGTCCTTTTTTTAATAGTGCAATCCCAATGTAAAGGCTGCATAGAAATATTATTCCATTCAGGTAACACTTTGAAATGTCATCAGAAGGAAGTATCTTTTGTACAAGGTCACAAGAAATTAAAAAAAAAAAACAACAAACAAAAAAAAACCCCAAATAAAACTCAAACCTCTACTTTCCTAAAGTAATGGAAGCTCTTCTATTAGAAATCACAGAAACACTGCTCTACAAGACAGCCTGGCTTTCAAGGAAAATAAGTAGTCCAAAAGTTTAATTTAAAAACTAAAACACAAAGAGTAAAATAGATAAGTAGTAGGAATGAAAACTTGAGTTCCCAATTAGTTTAGTTTGGTGAAGAGCTGGGTATAAAAGCAAGGAAGAAAAAGAGTAATTTTAATAATGATATGTGCTCACCTCTCAGGATGGGTACATGCCATGATAAATGATTTCAATCTATAACCTTTTTAGCTCTCAGTAAAATTGTTCTTCCCAGACAAATCATCCACCACTTAACTGAATTTCCCAAACTTCTCTGAATTGGTGGTGAGGATCCAAAAAACAGGCTCTGAACACATGACCAGAGAGTTCAGTCTAGTACTGGAATTATTAGAGGTTATCACAAAAAAGTTTGTAGTCTGTTAATATTAAGACATTAGAAAACATTATGCAAACTTAAAAGAGAACTGATTAGACCCTAAATATCCCCTAAATGCCCTAAAGGCATCCTCTGTATAAATAGTTTACAACTAGTATCACTCTTGCTGAGGAGTTAGCACAGTTAGAGGGTGTCTCTTCTCTGTACAGTTCAACTCTTGATTGGTGTTGAGAGGCAATTTTAGGAGTAAATTATAGACACCTGAAGATGCAGGTATTTGTGTAACTGCTCCTCACTGGTGACTGAGGTGGCTGAGTCCCTGGGGTGGCTTTCCATAACTCAGTACTGAGATCAGCCTGGAGTCCAATGGCAGCCAGCATGTCTTGAAACTCAAAACCAGTTTACCAGGGGTGTCCTGTAAGTTGAAATTGCCATAATTAGACTCACACTGTTCTCCAAATCAGTTAGTTTTACATGTCATTGTTTTAGCTACACAAGCCCTAGTCACATAAATTATGGCAGTATAACCTTTTATACTTTTATATTGTTTTATACTTCTATACTATGGTGCAATCACAGTGACCAAAACAACTTGTGGCTGTATTATTGCTTTCCCAGTTGAGTTGCATCCATAGATTTGAGCTGTCCAGATTTTCTGTGACTGTTTCAGGAGTAAAAAGATTTCTGAGACCAAAGAAAGAAGTTCTTAAGTTCACTTTTCTCATTTTTTGGGGGTGTTAAAAAGTAATCACAGACAGTCAGCTTGTTTTTTCAGGACAAGTTCTGCAGAATTCCTTCCCTTGTTCCTGCAAGGGAAGGAATTCTTTGGTTTGCAATATACTTCTTCCCACTTTCCTTTATGCCTCAAAATGTTCACACTAGTAAAAATAAAGATGATTTTGGAGGTGCAGTGTTTCTTGATGACTTTTTATATGCATCAAATCTTTTCTATGAGTCCTTTCATGTGAGTGTGGTGTAAAGATTAGACAGCTCAAAGGTAAATCATTTAATTAGAGCTTATTTATTTCCTAGAGACAGCTTAGAAAATCAGCATCATGTTTCTCACTAACAGAAAGTAAAGGCAAAGTTGGTCAGTCAATTGCATCTTGATATTTACTTTTCGTTTCTCAAGCACAAGAAAATCAGATGAAGAAAAACAGAAAATGCAATGAGAAGAGTTGGTAGCTGACTTCTAAGCCATATTCTGAGGCAGAAAGCGAGAGGGAGAGTGAAATAGGAGGATGCAGGCAGAAATCTGAGCATACTCTAAGAGAAGACACTAAGCCCCGTGCACAATCCGTCCCCTTAGGCAGCACAGCAGATTGTCATTCACCCAGTGTGGGTCAGATTCTTTTTTGTATGGAAACATATTACACTGCTTTAAAAAGGGGCTCCACATAAATAATTTTTAGGTGCAGGAGGTATTTTTTGACGAACTTCAATAGTACTGTTCTTTCTATCCACGTTCATTCCTAAGAGGATGGATTGCATTGCTGTTTGAACTTGTAGTTCAACACATGAATGGCATTTTTTGAAATATACACAGAGTTTTCTTGTTACAGCAATTCCTTTTGTTACTCATTTCACGTTGTAGCTTGTATATGCATTAGTGATAAGATGTTCCAAGGGAAAAAGTTGTAATTGCACATATTTAAAGGGTACATCATTTACCTTTATTACAACTCTAGTTGCAGCTGTGGTCTCAAAAATTATCCCAGTGTGCACCATGCTGGTGCAATTAGAAGAAACTGGTTCTTTGTCTTTATAATCCTTCTCTGGATGAGAAATAAGAATATTGATAGAACAGAGAAATGTTGCACTGTATTATGTCAGTAAGTCAGCTGGGCCCCACGACAGTTCCTGGAGTAGTAAATCAGACTTAGAGAATAGTTGGGGAAGGGAAACCTAGTTAGAGCATTTGCAGTAAATATAAGAGCTGATGTGTGGGTGTTGCAGTCACAAATCCCGTTATATGCTAATATGATTTATGTGCATAACTCCCAAATATAATTATCAGAGTTAACCCCTGTGTACCTGCTGTATTTAAAATTAAAATGAAGTTATGCTATTTGCACTTTCAGAACAGTTGATCTATATTGCACATGAACATTTAATAATTTAGCTTATTTTTACTGACTAAATACACTATGCTAGACCGACCACAATTCTTTCATTTGAGCAGTGATTGACATTCTTCTTGAACCTTATAAATCTTGAATTCAAATGAGCTATCTTAATTGCAATTTGATTTAAAAAATATGACTTTAAATGGAAGTATTCCTTAGCCAGGGAAAGAAGGATATCATAGGAGATTGTTTGATATATTGTGCCGTGTGAAACTGATGTTTATCAACAATTTTTCAACATACTCTTAATTCTGGAGTGAATTCTTAGTTAGTGGACATGAGACACCCAACACAACTAAGCAAATGAGCATTTTCTAGTCTAGAGCTCTCTTCAGGATCATGGTGTTAATTAGTGTGTCTATACTGACTTCATTCTCTGCTCCAGGAGAAGCAGGGTTTATGTTCTGGACCTCTCTTTGCAGAACTGTTTGCACCCTTTATGGTTAATGAATTGACTTTTCTCTCTCTGAATTGCATTCTGGGCAGTCCTGGATTTGATGACTCCCAGACCATTCTTCACTCAGTGTGTTTTGTGTGCCCAGCCAAATATGTGCATGAGCCAGCTTTGTTTAAGAAAAATCTTGCTGATCTGCAGCAGAGAAAAATCGTGGCTAATAAAGTTGTGGACAAGCAGGAGACTAGAGAGTGATGCAGCTGCTGGTGTTGACAAGCTCATCTTGAACAGTCATGTTTAGGCTTTTGTGTAGCAAAGCACTCCTACTCCATTTTTATTTAATACAATGACTACTTCTCTTAACTGGGGACTAACCCTCCTCTCTACAAACTGCTAGAGACTTATAAGAAAGATCTGTTAGTGCAAAAATGGAAAAATTATGCTTACATTTTTAAAGACTAATGAATTCTGGGATGTAAATCCATCTGCATACACCCTGAGAGCAGAAATTGTGGCATTGCATATGCCTTCTGTGCAATACTCAATCCAAAAAGCTGCAACCTTCTACACTTGTAAGTGATGGCAGATATAACTATTTTGACTAGCAAACTAAAAAATGTATTGACTTAAGAAAGCAGCATTTTTCATTTTGAAAATGTCAAAACAAACTGTTGGCAATTTTGAAAAACAAAAGTCCCTAAGATCTGTTTATTTTCTCTTTCTGATTGAAAACAAGACTTATAAAAACTTGCTGTGAGAAAGTTTATTATTTTATTGAATCATTATTTTCTGAGAAGAAAGAAAAAATTCAAAATCTTCTCAGCTATCCTACTAATTCCTGATTTTTGCTGCTCTTATTTCCCTAGGTAAAGAAGCATGTGCTAGTGATTCCTGGAATTACATATAAATATTTTAGTTTGTCATCTTGAACTCAGATCAGATTAAAATTCTATGACCTTCAACAGTCAGCATCTTTTTATGAAGGGATTTATTCCTTTCAGTTTGACTCGTGCTCTTAACTTTGATTCAGGCTTTTGCTGTCATGAAAGGAATTGTGTAGTAACTCCTTGTTAACCAAGTTATATATGGATTTGTAGAGTTTATTGTTATACTTAATTCAGTTTGAAAACTCCCATAGTAACACATGGGAGTTTTCACATCTCTGTCTTGATCAAAATACTGAAAGTTTCTGAGGTGATAGAGACCTACTCCCTCAATATATAATCTTGTACCTCTTACTGAACCCATTAGAGGAAAACTGTGCTGGAATCCCATTAAAATGGTCAAGACCAGCATCTCACAGAACACCCAACAGAAGGCTGTAGTGGATTCACACAGGAACAGGTTATTTTTCCAAGAAAGACCTGGTCCAACACGCCTGACCTGGCTTGGCAAACACAGGTTATGGGCTGTCCTTAGCATGGCCATCTCCCATAGCCACTGCTGAGCTGTAGCAGGGAAACATTCTTCATACAATGAGTTACTGAGTGTCGCCCTGATTTTTCAAGTTTTCTGAGGCACTTTCTAACTTGATGTTTTCACATTTCTTAGTTCTGTTCTCACACACGGGTGTCGTTATCAGAAGTCTGTTTTGATAAGATGAGGTTGTTTCCATACTTTCTCTTGGTGTGGAAAACAGCTGATGGGCAGTTGTCTTGACCAAGGGAATGGGAGAGGTGTCAGCCTTCTTCTCCAATCCCTGGTCTGTGTGGAAATACTATAAATAGGGAGTCAGATGTTTTAATAAATAGTTTTTTAGCCTTCTCAAGAGAAAGCGTCTGTGTGTGTCCCACAGTGATATTACTGAGCAAACTGGGCCAAGTGCTGCGTGCACTATTGCCTGATGTGTTGGTCTCACCACAAAATGTAGAGTTCGTCAGTCTCATCTAAAAATGGTAGCCTCAGAATGCATGTTGGTTTCAGCAATATTCAATCCCTTCCCCAGGCTCAGCCGGGTGGTTAGCAACAAAAGGAGTTGATGAAAGCTTGTGAAAGACACATAAAATAATCTGGAAACCAATTAACAGTTTAATTGGCAAATAAACCTATTCTTTACCCCCAAATGTTTCTGAGGATTGTGCAAGTAATGAGGTGGAAAAGATTAGCATCAAATAAAATTCCAAAAGTAGGGCAGCAAAAAAAAAAAGTACAAGACAGTAAAAGGTCAAGCTCAAGGAACATGAAAATCAACATTAAATCTTGACTTGTCTGGCTGGGAGATATGTATAGGCTGAAATCTTTATCTCTGACTAATGTACAGCATAAGGCCTGAAGTTTTTGTCATGAGATTGCTCCCATTTACCAAAAAAATTAAAAAACTACAAAACTTCAGAAAAATTATTCTTTTTTAATTGCAGATAATAACCCCTCAAGGTCAGTAGCACAAAATATTACATGGACATTAACAGAATCCTGATAAAGATTAGTCCTCCCCAGAAAAAACAGCAGCTATTTTACAAAGAATGGAAGTCATAAAGCTGTAAGGTCCTTTCTTCAGGGCATAAAGCAACTGCAGACACAGGAAGTTAAGAACAACTTTTCCCTATGAGCTGATTATTATTTAATGTGCCATCATCATTTTAGTAATGAATGAATGATTGTAAAATTAATTTATTTATTTTCTTGTGTTATCATACTAACTTGAAGAAAAGAAACCTGCAGGAATCAATGGCTAATTTTTTGAACACATAGGCACTAGTCTGCTGCCTGTCAGGGCTGGAATTAAAACAAATTTGCTCCCTTGCAAGTTATATTATGCTACAATAACATGAAACTTCCAGTTGTGATACAGTGACAAACTAATACATACAGTTTTTAACTATTGCATATCTCTGGTGTTGTGCACTTTTACCTTGTTTAGGTAGAAAAATCACAACTGTGTGGAGGGAAACTATCTCCAGGGAACCAGCATATTCCAAGCCGTTGAGAGGATATCCAGGAAAAGTGCCATCCAGTTGGTCTTAAAGAAATAATGAAAGCTGCATTTTTTCTTCCAGAAATGCATATGGATATTGAATACCAAGTAGCAATATGAGCTGCTTTTCCTGTAGGCTCAGAAGGAACTGACAGATAAATCTCATTATTTCCACTCTTAGGGCAGTTAAGTCTGCAGAAAGACTTAACATGAAGCTGGATTATAAAAACTGTGGGATATGTCTGGACCAAGCCAGAAAAGCAGATTCTTCAGGGCTGCAGAGTGCTTCCACCCAGAGGAAAAATACTGGAATCCAGCAAAGAACAAATTGTGAAAATCAAATCAAGAGCTTCTAGCTCTTCGCTCTATCAGATGTTGCTAATACTGAGAGAAGTAAAAGAGCAGAGACAAGTCCCCAGAAGGCCATAGGGGAAGATTTGTTTCCTGGTGAGGACTTTGAAACCATTGTAAGGCTTTTAGAAAAGGACAAATCACTTAAAAACAAATCACTTAGCTTTCACTCAGAAATCTACACAGAATGAGAAAAAAAATAAGTCTCCTTCTCCAGCCTGTTGGAGTTGGTTCTGGTTTTACCTCTGAGGTTCTGTTCTCCACTATGACAATTTCCAGTGAGGAGTGGCAAATTAATTCTGCCTTTTGAGTGGAGGGTTTTGAGAAGATACCAAGTCTCACTTTCCTTTCAGAGAATTTGAGCTTGACTTCTGCTTTCATTGATCAAAGTAAGAGACTTTCTTCAGACTATGTCCTCTGGCTTCTCCATTGTCTATAGCTCTAGTGAAAGAAAAAGGGAAATAGAAGAGAGAACTCCATCCCATGCAGTAACAAAAAGTGAGAGGATGATGAATACCACCAGTCTTCCCCAAGGAGAATGACAGACTGGAAAAGAGTACTGAGGAAATATAAAATGGATGCTGGGCAACCCAGAGCTTCCAGAACTCCTGGCTCTTATCAGGTTGTCTACACAAATGCTGAGGTGTTCAGGGAGTAAAACATGTCAGTTTCAAAATAATCAGTTTCAAAATAATCAGTTGTATGTTGAATTTTCTTCCTGTTACAAATGCGTAAGAGATCAAATAAAATTGACAGGTACCTCACCAGGTAGAGCAGTGCATTTCTCCAAAATGCACTGCAGCACCACATCTTTGCAAAATATAAGGTCCAAGTTAACAGGTAATATATTAATAGCTTATAAACTAATATATTTCATTAGAAATAACTTGAATCTAGAAAATTTCAAATGAAACAGGACGATTCACACAGCAGGCTGCAAATGAATCCAAATTCAGCAGTAGGTGCTGTCTCTCACAAGTACAGTCTGTCTTCAGAGTATGAAAAACAAAAATTTCAGCTCTACAGTTCCAGGGCTGCAGTGCTGGCAGCTGCGTCAGCAGCCTCAGCCTGGAGTCTTGAGAGGTCCTCCCTGTTAGGAAGTTTGAAAAATATCAGGATCACCTGGTCGGAACTTCCAGCTGTACAGGTGTAGTTTGGATGTCTGCAGGACTACCATGGAATTACTCCAAACTGCTTCTGAGTTATGCAGCTCTTACTTGGTGCTCCATCAGTCTTCCAGGGCTAATCCAGCTGTCATGTCAGAGCTTTTACTTCCCAGACTTAAATTACATTCTTCACAATTTTTTACAAAACTCCTTATTGAAGTTACTTTCTTTTATCTTCCCTGTAGAAAATAATTGAAATGACTGTTTCATTATTTCTTTTGAGCCCTCAGAAACAGAGCAGTTTTTATAGAGTTCACTATAAAATCTAAACTTACACAATTAAACATGTTTACACTTGAAGAGTTTTATTCCTTCATCACCTCTGGGTTTCTTTTTGCTCTCCTTAATTTTATTTTGTCATTGCCCTCCCTCCCTANGGCCTGTTGATTTTCTCTGACTTCTCTTCACATGCATGTCAGTGAAAGTGTGTTTCCATGGCACAAAGGAGCACTATTTAATTTTCAAAACATTCTATAATGTATTTGAAACATGCCAAGGTGTTTGGGACATCTACCCTCTGCAGTAGCAACTGGAAACCACAGGAGATGTTATGAGATGTCTAAAATGGAATAAGATATTTAAGTCTGGGCAACTGAATCGTGAACCAGATTGTCTGGCTGCAAGTCAGAGATTTCTCTGACACAGACACCATAATCTTCTCAGTTTTCAACCACCTGCATCCAATGGCTCAGTCATCAGACCTGAGCTCTCTGGTGTTTTATTGGTAAATGCTGACATATCTCAATATGTATGCTTGTCATAGTAGAATAAAGTTGGTTTGGCCTTTGTCACTTTTATTTCACAGAAGTAACCAAAACAGCATTCTGTAAATTCTTTGGAGCCTTTCCTGCTATAGGCAATAAGAGATTTGCTACTAACTTCAGCAGAACCATTTATGAGTGCCATGTTTAATTAACACGTAATTCAGAGTGTCTAATAGGATTGATGTGTATCTGAATTAAAACTGCAAATAAAATGGTGCTAAGGGATAGAAGCAGAGAACAGACTTTGAATCTCATTTCAGGACTTGAGTGCGAATGGCAGAAAATACCATGGGCTTCACAGTCAGGGAAGAACTTGGCATGAGATAAAAGGCTTAAGCCAGGATTCATCCAACTTCCAGTGCTGCTCAAAGGATGAAACCATCTGAGATTTATATATTCATTGCTTGACTTGCCCACACAAGGCTTTGAATGCCACTGGAATTAGATTTTTAGAGGACATCAGAAAAACTGACACAAAATGTTGTTGGATGAAGAATCTGCAGGAGGCTTCTGGCTGGTCCACCAGCCTTCTGAGCAGTCAGACACTCTGGGATTGAGAGTGGTTCTTTTCCAGATTCACATAATCTCATTTGGAGCTTTCCCTCTGTTAGAATGCAATGTGAGACAGGCTTTCAAGCCCTTTCCTCTGGTGCTAATCCTCCAGTGAATATTGACTCAGGGTTTTGAAGAACTGCTGAAAAAATGACAAGTCAATGAGTACTGCTCCTTTCCCTGCCTGTCTGCTCAAGTGAGCCCAGTGGGGCTAGAAGAAGGAGAAATAAAAGAAAAAAAAACCAAACAGAAACCTCCTAAACCAGGAACACTGTATTGCTGTTTAAATTAAGAAGATCAGGTCAACAGGAGGATAGGCTATTTGTGACAGCTTAAGAAATCCTATTGTTCTTGCTGCCACTGTAACTCTGCTGTCTAGACCAAAACAAGTGGCTGCTGTACTCTGTGACACATCTCTCCCTCATGCCCTAATGTCAGGGTAGGATAGTGCCACACTGCCATTTTTAAAAGAATTGAACATTGGCATAACAACTCTCCCTTCTCCTGTTCCCTGTGTTTGGAGGGAAGCAGCTGCACTCACCCTATGTGTTTCTCCTGCAGAGGCAGAAAAACACACTTGAATTCTTTGTTAGGATTTTACTTCACATCAGGAAACCAGCTGTAGTTTCTGATCAGCTAGGCTAAATTGAATTTTTTTAAAAAATATTTTTGCATGTACATATTTCCTCCTTTTTTTTTTCAGAAATGCAGAGCTGCTTGCCTATGAACTATGGTTTTCTGACCATATCTCAAAAAATCAGGCTCTGAGCCAAAATTAATATAGCATTCCTACATTTTATCAGAATATTAATGAGAATATGCAAAATCAATCCAATACCTATCCCTAGGGATGTCCAACCCTATCTGTCTCAAGTCCTATTATTTCACCCCATTTACCCCTCCCTCTTAGTCATGCTCCAAATCTCTTCTTACTCATAAATTTTCCTTATGAAGCAGTCATGTCCCATGGGCTACCAGCACTGTCAGTGTGACCTCAAACAGCTTTTTGCATATGTCAGATAAAGTTTTCTGATTCCCAGAGAGTCCATCCCAAGAAGGGTCTAGGCAGTGATACAGGCAGGCAGGGAGGCCCAGGGCACTCCCAGCCTCCCACCAGCTTTCAGTGAGTTCACTTTTGGTTTTGCTGCTCCGCTATGGTAGGTATGAGCTCCAGGTCTGAGCACTTCTCATTTTCATTTTCTGGGGTTTTAACACAAGCTTGATTTTCTCAGGGAGGATGTGCTAGAGCTAACTCCAGTTCCTTGCCAAGGAGGTAGAGTACTGTTCCATCAGAGATGAATTTCCTTTGATAGGAAAGTAATTTGCTTCAAAAACAGAAACAAATTTCTTCAACATCTACTAATAATCTTGCTGTTTAAGAATTCACAAGTTAAAATATTTTATTTATTATATTCAGCTATTTATGATTAAAAAAAACAACAAAAAAACAATCAAAATAAAACTAATATTTTCTATTCCTCCATTTAGGTATGGAACAAATTACTTCCCAATTAATATCAAAATGCTCCTGGTACTTTACATTGGGGACTGTAAAGGTTATTAAGAAGAAGAAATAACTATAAACACAGATATATATACAAACGTATGGCTTCCATTTAAAATTCCTGGCTGGGCTAGAGTAAAAGGTCTTTAGAATGAATTATGTCTTTAGATGAATCAGATGGAATTTACAGGACTGCTTTGGGGCAAATTTTTCAGATGATTTAATATTTCCTCTATTGGGTCCTGCCCATTTAATGCCACAGCTGGGCAGAGCTCCAGAATTCTGGTTCTGCCAGTGCCTACCCCTAATGCACAAACCACTCTACTTTTCTGGGCTAACTGAGCTTTTCAACCTCAAAATAGAATCACAGTGCTGATGGTAAAGTATTCAAAATGTGCTAAGAAAGTTTGTGCTAGTCTGAGTTGGAAATGTTCAATGAGGGTAGCATTTATCATCTCTCCTGATATCCATGTTAACATCTGTCCAACTTGTAGGATGGGTTTCATCTGAGCACAAAGGTTATCTGTAGGACTTAAGTCCCTTTAGAAACAGTAGTGAGAAATAACCAATCCTAAATCATAGCTCATCTGATTTGGATTAGAGGTCTACCTTGAGATAGACTTAGCAAAGAAAAAGAGATTCCTACAATATAGATGTCTAAAATTAGAAGATGCCAACACTACCCAAAGTGATAAGCAGTCAGAGCCTATGGCTTCCAGAGATTTAGATTCTTTTATCCATTTTATATTAAAGAGTTTTATCTGGATAATTTTTTTTCAACCTGCATGCTCAGAAGTCAGTAATAAAACACTGGGCCCTTGAAATACCCTCATGTCATGTCACTTAAACAATTCAAAGGTTGATTTTCTCCATTTGCCTGAGAAATAATTAAAGAACAAAGCTTTCATGAATTCTCATTTGCAAATTGTAATTGCTTCAGGAATAGAAACACTTAACACACATTTCTGACATATAGTTTTTTCTTTTTTTAAAAAAGAGGAAAAAAAATCCCTACTAAAAAAAGCACCACTACCCACTCCTGGAATCTGTTAACAAGACTCAGACCTTGTAGTAACAGAGAGGTTCTATCACCTCATTTTCTTAGACTGTGATGGCCAACTAAAATTGTGTAAAAAGATGCCAGTAAAAATACAATCACAGTATAGTTGAAATGCATGCATATGATACAATTTATAATAAGAGCTACTGACTGTAATTGCCATGCAGTTTTTATGCCTCCAAGAGCTATGTGAAACATAAGGTTTTACTGACTGTGCTGAATTTTCAATATGTGTCAGAACTATGGCTGTACTAAACACAGAATTATAGAATAGTTTGATTTGGAAGGAACCTGAAAGTTCATCTTGTTTCAGCCCCCTGCCCTGTGCCAAACTTCCACCAAACCAGGCTGTTCCAAGTTCCCTCCAACCTGGCCTTGAACACTTCCAGGGATGGAGCATCTACAGCTTCTCTGAGCAACCTGTTCCAGTGCCTCTTTACCCTCAGATTAAAGAATTTCTTCCTAGTACCCAAGCTAAACCTACCCTCTGTCAGTTTAAAACCATTTCCCCTTGTTCTACCGTCACGTGCCCTGGTAAAAAATCCCCCTCCAGCTTCAAATACTGAAAGGTTGCAATAAGTCACCCTGGAGCCTTCTCTCTTCTAGCCTGAAAAATCTCTCAGTCTTTCCTCACTGGAGGGGTTTTCCACCCACATAAGCACATTTCTGGCCCCTCTCTGGACATAGTCCAGCAAAACATGGCAGTGAATCTTCACAGGAGCTCACCTAAGAGCTTCCTTATTGATGCCAAACCAGAAAGCACAGCCTTCCCTTTTCTCTTAAATTCCTCAGAAGCCCAAACCTTAAGACAAGGACTCAAGGTCAAAGACAGGATTCCCTCTTTTCTCTGCCAATATGTACAATTTACCTGCAGAGTTCAGAACTTCAAGGCAGAATTAACATATTAGAAAATTACTTAGTCTCACATGTAAAAGGCAAGGAGATTAACCTCATCTCACTGGAGTGATTTACAAGTTGTATGTTTAATTTAACCATACTATTTAATATCTCTTGTAGTCAATGGAAAGAGGAATTTCTGAAAAGGCAACTCCTCCCATGATAATGAGATTTCTGCACCTATGTTTCTAAGATAAGCAGGACAAATCATGCTTTGGAGATGCCTGCCTTTCCTGATGGATTTAAAAGAAAGGCTAAACAATTAGCTTAGGCTTATCAGCTTTTAAATTTCTCTAGTTAGATGAAACAAAGGAGATCCTAGGGCTGTAATCTAATGTAGTGTGTGCTCCAAAACTGTAGTTGTAGCAGGTACTTAACTTTTGCTTACAGGGGAAAAGAAATTTCAACTTTTATCTTAACTGCACACAAAAGCATGAGCAAAGAGCTGGGATTTTCTTTTGTTAGTACTGTTATCACATTTGGCAAAATGAAAGCTTTGTAATGAGGTTTTGTTTCTCCCTCATAAAAATTTCATTGAATTTCTACTTAAATAATCCACAAGGAAGAGATTATTAAGACAAAGCATTTTCATTTATTAGTACTCTCAATATTATGAGAAGCAAAGATTTAAATTTGTTTCCTTTATTACATATTTTTAGCTGTAAGTACTAAACTTTGCTATATTTTAAGTTCAGGGTCTCTCTCTTTGAGTGAGAACTTTCTCTTCTATCAACAGGATTTTTCAAGTGGATCAGGTAATATCATCTTTAAATGAAAAGGTTCATGGGAAATGATAGCAGTTTAAAGTTTGATTTAAATTGCCAAATATAAATGTAGAAATGTCAATATATGGAATAAAAAAAACCCAACTTGTTTTTGACCAGTGTGAAAATTAGTCTAATATATGTTTTTATGAAAGTCAATATATAGCTTTACAAATTAAAGATAAAAAGGGAGGACATTCCGATTCTCTCTTAACAGCAGATTAGTGAGTTAATTGTAGATAAAGAAACGTAAAACATCTTGTCTAGTTCAATTTCACAGGGTCAATATTTACAACTACATGTAAACCCACGTTAACTTATCCTGCAGGATGTATTTTTTCAGGCAAAGAAGGAAAAGAAAATATATTCAAACTGAAAAAAGTATTTGAAATCATGAACACTCTTTGCAATGCTCTGGAACAAACCAACCTGCTCATAGGAAGGATAGTCTGGCTGTGAAATCAGAAATCTTTTTCTTTCTGATTACCAAGGAAAGATGGCGACTCAACTTCTTTGTGGGTTTTGGTTTAATGATAGCCAGTAGAAAACCTGAAAACACATATTCTTTTAATGTGATAGAAACAGTAAAAACAAAAATGAAATAAAATATTTATGCAGAAAGTCAGATGATAATAACTTCTGTTGAGTTGGTTTTGAACCATTTGAATTTCAGTTGTATGGTATTTTGACAGAAAAGTCATGTCTGTCACAGACACCTAGTTCTGAATCTCATTATTGGACAGCTGTAACAATTGCATGTGGAAAATATTTATCTGAATCAAATAAACTGCTGAAAAATTATATCATAGAACTGTAGAAAATAAATGTACTTCCTTTTTCAAAGATGGCTACTTTGCTTAATTTCTTGGGAATTTAACCTGGGAATTCTACATGAAATAAATTTCAAAATTTTTCTTCAGTTGCTTTTTGATTATTTTCTTTATCTTTCATTTCTGTATATTTTTGTATATATTCTGAATATATATCTTGAAACAAATGGATTGATATAATAGCTTAGATTACCTTGGATAAATAATATCTTCCTATTATTTTATTTTATTTTGATCCTACCATAAATGTGGATTAAAAAATAAAAAAAAACCACCCCTACCCTGGCGTAGATTTTCCCCCATATGATCACATCACAGACTGGGAAGCATGTGGCAGTGTTTCTAATATCATAAACAGAACCATAACTGTTTAGTCAGAGACATTTTGAATTACAACATTTCCTCCTTCAGGTCTTTGGATTCAATTCAAAACTGAAGCCAGTAGATGTTGCATCATAAAATCTGCGGCTTTTATCTGTCAATTTAATTCAGAATTTTGCTCTTAACCATTCATGAAATAACAATATGTTTTGATAAATGTAAAATACCAGTTACTTAAGAAAATGTCATTTGATTAAACAGTATTTTCTTTGAATAACTTTAATTATCCAATTAATAAGTATTAAAAATCGAAATGGATGCAATTAAAGAAAAGCTGAGAAAATTAATAATACCTTGAATGCATCTTCTAATCTCTCTAATAACAAAATCTCACAGCATTCTAAGTTTGGTAAGAAAATTACTTGGTTATTGTTTCTACTTAAATTGATACGATTTTTGTGATTATGTGCATTTTCACATTACTGGGTCATAAATCTTGGAAAAGAAATATTCTGAAGTGGAATTATAGAGACAATAAGGAGGACTGGGGAAGATCTGTGGATGTCATCTATCTGAATTTCTGTAAGGCCTCTGACAGAGGATCCTAACATATCCATCTCTAAATTGGAGAGATATGTATTTGATGGATAGCCAGATCAGTGGATTAGGAATTATCTAGAAGGCTGTGTCCAGTGAACAGTGGGCAACAACTCCATCAGGGTCCATATTTGACCCAGCACCATTTCATGTCACAAAATCACCATCTGGGGCTGGACAGGACCTGAAAGGTCAGGCATGGCCTGGTGAAGGGAGTCCAGAGGAGGGTGATGAGGATGATCACAGGGATGGAGCACCTCTCCTACAGGGAAAGGCTGAGAGAATTCAGGCTGTTCAACCTGGAAAAGAGGAAGGCTCTGGAGAGTTTTATTGCAGCTTTTCCATAATTAAAGCAGTATAAAAGAAAAATCAGGACAGGGCCTGTTATGATAGGGAAAGAGGTGATGATTTTAAGGAGGGTGGATTTAGATTAGATTTAGGGAAGAGTTTTTTCACTGAGAAGGTGATGAAGGACTGGCAGAGTTTGCCCAGAGGATGTGGTGGATGTCCTATACCTGGAAACATTGAACAGGGCTCTAAGTGATCTGGTCTGAAGATGTCCCTGCTCACTTCAGAGGAGTTGGGCTCAACAACCTTTAAAGGTCCCTTCCAACCCAAACTGTGCTATCTTCCTATAACAAAGGAAAAAAGACATAGTTATTTGAGGGATTCAGCTAAGGGTCCTGCATATCTGTAGTATACAGGTCATGAATTTAGATCCAAGATATGCATTCAGACCTTCAGAGAGCAAGAAACTGTTTTGCTAAAGTGCAGACACCTCTGCAACCATCTTGTATATATCCCTCTTCATTTAGTAATCCTGAAGTAAGATTTTTCCTATCACTGGGAACAACAACAGCAACAACAAAAGCAACAAGACTTGCAACTTGTGTAAGACTACATAAAAGCTATTTTTGTACCTGATTATGTCTTGGGAATGTTTTGGTGTACCCTTGACTGCCACTGATTGAAATTTCTCAGCACCCTGTGGAGAGGGCTCCTGTCTTGGAAGACCAAGCAGAGGAGAAAGTGCAATGCTCACAGCTTGTGCTCTTCATGGGCCACATGCCAGCAGCATCAGGATTTTCACAGGATTCCTTCGAGACATTTGGCTTCCACACCACGTAGCTGTGCACAGGGGATATAGCTTCAATTTTCCCTCATCTGGAGCTTCCAAACCAGTGCTCTCTGTGGATTTATGTTTCTAATCTCCCCAGGCTGCAGATACTTGACCAAGTTTTAATCTCTCCCCGAGCTCTCCCTTGGGGTCCAGCCTAGGCATTCACTGAACCACCTGCCCATCTCACCTGTCTGCATGAGACAGCAAGGGCTACCAATCTAGTTGGGGTCAGGGAATGAAGGAGAGCTTGGTCTAGACCTTCCTCTGTGGAAATAAAAGTGGTTTTGGTACCTCCAGAGTAAAAGTCTACATGGTGTTTTATTCAACAAATATGTTTCAACCAGTAAAAATACACCTTAATGAAGTTTATGCACTTTAATTGAAGCCCTTGTGAAATTACTTCTATGTTTCTTTTTCCATTTTTTTTTCTTTCTGTGCTCTTTTTTTTTTTTTTAATTTCTTTTTCTTATATCCTGTTACAGCCCTTCTTAAAAACTAATGATCCAGGCACTCTCCTCCTGAGGTACAATAAATGAAAGGGAACAGATAAGAAAATCTCTGCATCTCCCTTAGAGCCAGTGTATCCTGCAGATATCTCCCAGAGGTTGTCATTAGCCCTAATGGAAAACAGCTGAGCCCCAGCACAGCCACACCAAGCCTTCACCAAGCAGGTACTTGTGCCTGAAAGGGAGTGTATTTGCAAATATTCCTTCTGTGTTACCACTGTTAGATATTTAACCACACAGATTAACTTTGGTGCCACAGGGATAAGCTAAGCTCAAACTTCAGAAGGAAAACTTAGCACTACAAGAGGAATTTCTTCCCCTTTAAGAACGCATGCATAAAGTGTGAAAGCCTGATGGATGTATTTATGTCTGACATCTCATATATAAACTAGTTATTAGTTAAAACATTAAGGAAATGTTTATACACAGGAAAGATTACAAAGATAGCTCTAGGATGCAGCATAACCCATCCTTAAAAAGGCACCTAGCATAGGTAGGATGATTCATTATCGGTGGTGCCTTCCTCTCCATTGATGGTATGGAAACCAAGGACATGATTCATCTGATCTCAATTAAATGTCAGATTAGAGAAGGGAGGAGCTGTTCCCCTAAAATACCTGTTTCTCCTATGATGGCTATAAAAGAAAACAAGAATTATGATCTCAGGGATGGATATTTACTTTTAGTTGGATAAACCCCACCCTATTATTTATCTAAATATGTGATTCTTGGGTTCCTGACCAGGGCCAGGAGTTGAACTTGATGATCCTGGTTGCTCCTTTTCCTCTCAGAATATTTTATGATTCTGTGAAATTTTATAGGACTGAAGTTATGTAAGATCAATTCATTTGACATTATTGCACACCAAGAATGCATTAAATTCCAGTTGTTTCCTCACTTTATTTCTAGACTATTTTTGCTCTTTTTATGCACATTGCATATCATATTAGCTCCTCATTCTATACCTTGTTCTGAGTCACAGCCCCTACACAGAAGATCCATATAGTCACACTGAATGAGATGAGAAATCCTCTCTGGAGTGATGGCCAAGAGAAGATCCCTTCCAGAGGAGCATAAGAACCTGCAAGCATCTTTGTAACCTGTTACAGTTCCACAGCCAAATAGTTGTAGCTCAGGCATTTTAGGAGTTGAGTTTTATTTCCAAATAAATTTCAGGCCTTACTGGAAGTCAAGGTTTAACTTTGAGCTGAATCTCCATTAAAAGGCAAATTTCTCTGACCAAGATATAAATAGATAGGTGTTCCTTTTCCATGAGTGTCAGAAAGTCACTGGAAGCACAGGTTACGCCATGGGCTCCCTGTGTGCCAGCAGGGAGCCAATGGCAGGAAAACAGCAATGCCTCATCTGTGCTAACCTGATGGGTTGGGTGTCTGAATTTGATCAGGTCAGCATGCTGGAGGATCAGACAGACCTCAACTTTGTGCAATATTTTATCTCCAGCACATAGTGCTTTAAAGCTCAGAAAGTCATTAAACTCCAAGCTGACACAGGGAATGCCTAGTGGGATTAACCTTCAAAAACTAATTACCAAGGAGATCAACAGAAGGCAGCCTGCATCACCACTGTTGTGACAGCCTACCAGAGGACTGAGTGGTGTCAGAAAATGTTGAATAAAAAATCTGCTTCACTGCAGATCCTTTTCCCATATAGGTAGAGTTTTGAAAATGATTACCAATGACAGATCAATGGAAATCAGGTTTCTAATTACAGACATGGGGTCAGGGTGCAATTGCTATGATGAATATTTTTATTTTATCCTTTTTCCGTAGTTTATAGGAAAAGTTTTGAATAAAGTATCATACTAGCAACTAAGAAGGATCAGCTCCCATATTAAAGAAAACGGGTGGGTCTGGCTCATCTAATTTAGACACCCACTGAGCAGATAACTCTGATGTTTCAGTGATGATTAATGAAGAGATAAAGACATGATGAGTATCTGATTTGTCTGAATCAGCTAAGGCTTGTAGCACCTTCAAAATGCGTGCCTTGCTTTTCCCTACTCCATCTCTCTTGAATATTAAAAGTTGCCTGGAATATACAGTACAGGTTTTAAATGTGAGATTAATTCCAACTGCATGCCAACGCAGAGCACAAATAAATGCTGAGCTTATGAAAGGGGCAGTGCTCCATCAGCTGCCAGCCCCAAACCAATGCAGACTAATATTGCCTGGAAATCTGTGAATTGCTCCTCAGATTTCATGCCCCTTAGATGAACCTGATCTCAGGTGGTATGACAAAAAGCAAGACAGAAGATAATGTTTCACACACATATATAGGCATGCAGGTTGTGTACATATTGTTTTGTATATAATAATTTTTTATTTTGTATTTGTTATATATATGTTCATGGGTGTACATACACAGAGAGAGAGATGTTTTATCACCACTAACTCCAGTTTCTGGACACAAAACTTTTAGACTTATGCAAGTAAAAAAATCCTAAATAAACAAAGACTGAATTTCTCAATTTTCTACAGATGCTAATAGGTTAAAAATCTCTCTTGAATATCAAGGATACTATCGTTTGAGTAAAGCCCTGGAAAACAGAAATCCCAAAATTCATATCAGCAAAAGTAAAGAGTTCTAGTTAGCTCAGAATTCTGCACAGCCTTGCAAGCTAGACACATTTCCAAAAGTTACCATCAAGTTGATGCTGGGATCAGAATTCTGGGAACACATGTTAGTTATATAAATATTTTTAAATCAATCTGATGATAGCACTAGTTCAGACCATGACCTGACTTCAAGAAATCCTCAGGGAGGACTCAAAACAAATTAGTACATTTAATTACCTTCCTGAAGTTCCCAAATAAAATAAATGTCTATTGAATTTTCCTCCTCAGTTTAAGTCTAAATTCACAAATGCTATTACCTTTTAATTAAAGTTAACTCATTTTTCCATTTGGTGGTTGTTCTATCTTGATTTTTAATTTTTTTATTATTCTTACAATTGAATAAAGATGCTAATTGGGAATTAGTTTGCAACAACAGCTGACAGGCCCCGAGGATCTATTCTGTTGTCTAATCTATGGATGCAGAACAATCCATAAGGCAGCTTGGGGGAGCCTGTCTGTCACCATCCTCTTCATTCACAACCAGACACTGCAGTGGTCGTGCTCTGGTGAGGGATCCCTCTGCCCTAGAACCTGCACACTCCTGCCTTTGAGATGCTGCTTGTTTGCTTTGGCCCAGCAGAATGAGGAGAATGTAGGTTTTACACGATATATTTACATGACAGACAGGGGCAGCTCGTGTTCTGAGCTGTCTGGAGAAGAATCAGCTCTGGAACAGGAGCACAGTATTGGACTGAACATTGAGAGCCTTCAAAATGTTGATAAGGACATTGCACAATATCTGGATAAGAGCAAAGGAATTTGTCTCTTTGAGGTTATTTAGTTTGACATTTCTAACATTGGAAAGATAATGTTCAGCATTGTCAGTTTATTCATTTGCAAAAAATCCTTAGATAATTCAATATTGTGTAAAGACGATGAAAGGGAATCTTATGTCCTCTCATAAAGTGAAGTTACCAAAACTTAAACCACTGAAGATCAGGCAGGTCAGAATGGTTACTCTTCTGACCCTAAAACAGCAAGGATTGTTATGTGTCCTATTATTTCATAATTCTGTTTGTTGTTTTACTAAAGGGACACAAGTTAATCTCCAGTTCTGTATAAAAATAGGGGTTCTATTTGTCAATATTTACTTGCATAGTCCAGCTGGAGGAAAAACCATGATCTCAGAAAATCTCTGACTTAAATTACACGATCTTTGTATCAAACCTTTCCCTGAAGAGATGAAGCACTACAGTATCTCCATTAAATCTAACAGAATATATGACTTTTGGTCAAATTTAGAAAAAGCAAACATTAAACAGATTGGGATTTACAGTTTGAGCTCACTGGTAGACCAGTGCATTGTGAGCTTACCTATGAATCAGAATATAAACTCTGCTTGCCAGCTGCCTGCTTGTGGGGGGTTATCTTCAGTTTTATGAAAATGTTGTAGCCTCAGTGTGACAAAGGTCTTTGAAGTTTAACTGAGTAAAGATGTTTTCCTTAGGCTTCAATTGAAAACAGTGACAACCAAACTCTTTCTGCAGCGTGACCCATGTTTTAAAAGAGATTTCTATTAATTGTGTAGGACAGAATTCTAAATTTATTTTCTCTTTCAAAACTCTATCCCTAAAAGGTTCAAAAAGAAGGAATTTAATATAACACATTAACATAAGACACAAACATATAACAGATTATATATCAAGAGGAAGAAATCAAGAAATAGGGAATATTTAATTCTTTAATATTTTTCTTACTCTGATTCATTTGAATAAGATATATTTCAGCAACAATGAAACTGATTTAATCTGGATTTTATTAAGTTTTTAATGTGGAGTATGTTTTGCTGACTTTTAAGTAAGATGCAGTATCCATGATGTAATGAGTTAATGGAATTCTTAACTCTGGAAAATTTTAAGACAATGCATTTGGTAAGATTTTTCTCTTTTTTTTTTTTTTTAATTAAATTGATTTTTCAAAATCTTGGTTGATAAACATGAAAAAGGTAATGAACTAAGTTAAAATATTTGTATGTACAAGTCAGGCAGACCCTTATTCTCAAATTGTCCCACTGATTTCATCTTCACTGGGTCAACATTTGAAACAGTACAGAAACTGTTTGACACAGTTTAAGGACAGTAAATATGCTGAGGAAATATTGAATGTGGTTCTGTAAGAAAGGAATAATCTGGGTTTAGCTGTGTACTACAGAAGTAATTTTCAGGGAAAGACCTAAAGGTACCAATTTTCTGCCCTTGGAGAGTCATTGCTGTAAACAATGGCTATGTGAAGAAAAAGAGGACATGTGTGTTTCACATGGACTAAACAAGCTCCTCACAAGGTTTGGGAACTCATGTGAGAGGCACTGGAGTCAGACACTGATTGGAAGTCCTGCTGGAAAGGACCTTCCAGCTCTCCCAGCACAGCATCTGCCTGCTGGTGGTACCAGCTAAACCCACTGATTCCATGCTCCTTTCTAATCTGGGTTTATAAATCCCTAAAGATGGAGATAGCTTAGCTTCTCAGGCAACCCCTTCTGATGTTTAAGTGGCTGTTCTTATCCCAGCTAAGCCAAGCTTGCTGGGACCAGAAGCACAAGACCGGCTCATGAATGTCTGCAAGCTTCTGTAATGTTCACAGTTCCACCAACAGCAAAGATGTTCCCCCTGCCTGTTGTTGGTCCTCCCTGAGCCTCAGTGCCTGCTGTGGCCCTGGTGAGGAAGGCTGGTGAGTCAATCCAGCCACCCACAATCCAGCAGAGCTGTGAGTCTATTTCTGCACACAGTCAACAGATGGGACAATTCGCAAAAGCTAAATTTGGCAGACATTACTGGAAGTCTCAACACAGCCCTCAGTCAATTAGATAACTCAGTCTTATGAACAGAAGTGACTAAGGGCCATTAGCTTATGAGAACCAAAGAAAGTCAACTTCTTAACCCCAGAGGCATAACAACTCTACAGAGGTTTCAAAATTGGTTCGTCTGAAGCAAGTAATCAAGAAAAGAAAGAAGTGATTTACTGAGGGGCTTAAAATAGAGCAGGCTGGCCAACAACAATAGCTTAGCTCTCCAGAGCACCTTGTGCCCACATTGTACCTAAAACAGGCTTTGCATAATAGAGTTCACTTCCACTTGATTACAGTTATAGGGTTCCTGGAGGGAAAAGAACAAGCAGAGAGAGCAGGCTTTTCATCATCATTTATAAAGACTTTAGGGGTCTGTTTAAAATGATGAAATGCTGCTTGCCTCCTTTTTACAACACTTTGAGGCACAGACCTTTGCAGAACACATTATTTAACTGTTTGGGATTATTACTGGTTAGGATCTTTCCATTTAGCAACCTGCCTCATTTCAAAGCCCTTCATATTTTTCCATTACCATACTAACTGCTTTAAAAAAATATATAAAAAACTTTGCAAAATTATAGTAACAAAAAGCCATGAATGCAAACGTATTTAAAATCAAAAATAATTTTACAAGTAAATCTGAAAAGTACAATGCTGATTCTTCTATTTAAATGGTAAATTGAAAATTAATACTTATACAAACTAAATCAACTCATCTAATCATTGAATAAAAGGTAATTAAGTGGACCTGTCAAATGAGACAGAGCTAAATACAACAACCCTTGATCCTGCAGAGTAAATCTTGACTTGTGTGATTAGTTGCTCTGCTTTACTTGAGGAAATGACTTGTGGAATCACATCCAGAAATTACAGCTCGATCCTGGATTGAATCTCTGCATCTCCACAGCTCTATGATAGATGTAGAAATGCATATGTAAGTATCTCTTGAATCAGGCAGGATCCAAAATTAAAGTCATATATTCTATTCAGTGTCCCAATGAAAATCTCTGATTATTTGAATATGATATTACTTGCCTCTGGCATGAACAATGACACATTGAATTTCAACATGGAAATTCTATTCTTTTGCATTTTCCATTGTTTGCTCATTCTATTTTTGTTTCAGATAAATCAGCTGTACATCAGAGAGTTGCTGGATGCACTCTCTGGATTGGGTGCTGTACTTTTAGAGACCATTGCCTGTTCCAAGGGGTTTGGAAAAATATATTGCATTCCAGTTTGAGCCGCTGACCCCAGAGAGATCTGTGTGTGATTGTGCTGTGTAAATCCATTTGGATTTCACACAGGTAAAGTCAGCTGATCTAGGGTTAAGGAATAGGAAGGAATCCTGCAAGGTTTCAACCTGCTTCTCCTGCTATCTTGAAGAATTCATACTGCACTGGCCAGAGGTAAATGCTGATAAGGTTATACAGACTCCAAAGTTCATTTGGCTCCAATAATTTTTCCATTTAGCCATCCAGCCTAAACTAATCCTCTAGGAACCCTCAAAAGCCAACAAAGATGAAAAGCACATATAAGTTATTTGCATTTTACCTCTTTATCTCTCAGCTTAGGTACTTGTGCATTTCTCTCCTGAGGCCATGTGGAGCCCTTAGGCTGAACCCTTGGGATTTTCTTCCAGTGAATTTCCAATGGTTTGATGGTTAAAATCAGGTACTATTATTACCTTAGGTAGGAAGACTATTCAGTTCTGTCACAAAGATGTAACAGAATACTCAGACTGTACAAATTTTTGGATTAATATTTAAAATGACACCTTATGATCTCTCCTTCTGGAGAAAAGGAAACTGCAAATAAAACACACTGCAAATAGGGAAAAGGCTGAAGAGGTCCATCATATTTTCTATGTACATCATACAGTTCACATCCAGTGCATGAATTTTTCCTCCTAATTCCCTGAAATGCAACAATCAACTATCCTGTAAAAGAATTATGCATTTAAAATAAGCCTTCTATCAATTTATCTTTTTTTTTTTTTTTTTCCCAAGAAGGGCAATTTTGCTGAAGGTTTATTAGCTGATTTCATACACTTGAGTTTAAATGTCTCTCTTGATAACAGGAGAGGAGATACAAGTTTCCTGACACTTTAATTCTCTTCCAGTGCCTCTGTGGACTTCAAGGGGTCTATGTTCATAGAAATATATAGAAAATGTATAATAAAATGACCCCTTCTGAGAACTTCATTTGAACTATGATTCTCTATTAGAAATTGTGGCTTGTGTATTCACAGATGTGCAAATCAGTAAATTTTGCTGATCTCTAAAAATTAGTGTTAGACATAAAAACAACATTCTCCCCATTTTCCTAAATCTCTGTGTGTGAAAAAGGGACACTCTATACATGGTGCATGTGCCTCTTTTATGAATTTAATTTATTTTTGTATATATTTATAGGAGAAATATAAAATAATTTTACGCTTAATCTTTTTCTTAAACTTTTGTTATTTTCATTTTTTTCCTATTAAAGGCTTTTTTGGATTATTTTTTTTCTATTTTGATGAAGATGATGAGGATAATGGGGCTTTGAAAAGGAAGTGATTTTTCCCATTGAAATTTCTTCATGAAAATTTTAAATTCCAGATAGAGGCTGGACCAAGTAACCCCCAGACATTCCTTCCATCTTTGCTCTTTATGTGACTCCATGATTGTAGATCTTAAAAAATAGAACACCAAGTTTAACCAAATTTATTTGTTTAGGTTAGTATAAGAAAGATTAACCTGAACTCAAAAAAATTAGATCTCACTCAGAATGGGTTCATATAAGCACCCCTACTTCTGAACTGGAAAGTGAAAGAAAGAAACAGTGTGCAACCCAGAAGCTCCAGTTTAATTCTTTGCTTCCCTTTTCATTTCTTCTGTGATTTTAAATACCTTTCTCTGTGTTTCAGATTTCTGTAAATAAAATACTGAAAATTGTCACTTTTCCAGTGTCAATATGAGGGGAAAACCATAAAAGCTCCTTATATACCACAGTTATGCAAACCATGTATTTTTGCTACAGATAAAAGCCAAGATACGTTGGCATATCTCTCTATATAAACATATACTTTTACTTCCAGGGCTGTAAAATATTGTATGTGGTTGAAAGCTGGAAAGTGACTGCTTCCCAACAGGGACAAAAAAGCAACAATAGAACTTAGAAACAAAATGCTCCATGCTGGAGAATATGACATTATTTTCTGAAAATTATGCCTGTGAGAACCTGAGAGACAACAGGTTTGTGGCAGCAGGAGAGGATTCCAGCTGGCTCCACTTTGTGCATAAATTGCAATGAAGTTCTAACCTGGATGCTGAAATGAACAGCTCTCAGAGGCTATGATATATTTCTGACACAGCTCTGCCTCCCAAAATTTTAAAGGTCAATCTGAAAGTCTGAGGCAGACACATTCTACACACAGAAAAAGGCCTGACTCAGACTAGGAAGAAATAACTTTGCTGTTAGAAATCAGATCAGCTAAAAAAATTGCATTTCCATGGCTTCTTAGCACCTCTGGTTTGAAGGCATGAGTTACCTAAAAGATTTATTGGTGTGATAAATACAGACCTTTACTACCCAGCCAATAATTTGAAACTTGCAGACTCAACTGGAAGAGAACGTGAAATGCCATAAAATAGCAAAGCAGATAAGCTTCCACCTGTATTCTGAATCATAGATGCAAAATAGCCTTTAAAATGTTATGTCAGGCTGTTTCCACCCAAGCTCTTGCTACCTGCATGAGGATCTCCCTACATAGGCATAAAAGTTTCTGTTTCGAATTAATTTTTCATTTTAAAAAGTGCTGAAACCACAACTCTCATTTTTGTTGGTAGGAGGTGTTGGTGTTATGTCTCTTTGAAAATTAGGCCACTTATTTTCGGCACATAAATATATTGGCCCAGGCTTCTCTGTGCCACTCTGGAGATGCAAAGCAGCCACATACCTGTCTTAGGTGGTCAATTAAGATGAGAAACTGGTTTGAAGCAGAAGAAACACTTGTGAAATTAACCTACTATAATTTTTTTTTACTTCTGATATGTTATAAAATTTTTGCTAGGTGTGCTAGATTTATCACCAAAATGTCTAGAGCTGGGGAAATGATCCAAAAAATCTTAAAGCTCTGGACTGAGATAAGTAGCCTGTCATAACAAATTTAGCAAGTGATCATGCAAAAACCATAGGGAAAATACTCAGTGGCATAGAAAGAATGTCCTATTTACAGAAATGCTGTGATACTTGATTTTGGTGGAAATCAGAAGATTCAATGCCTTTGGGGTCTATTAAGCAAAGCCTTTAAGTACAGCTGCATTGCCAGCTCTCACTGCTCTACTGATATTATAAGGATATTTGTTGCTTTGTAGAAGCACCTGGGTTAGTTTGAGTACTGAGAAATTTTTCTTTTGCAAGAAAGATGCAAACCTCACAAGCATTGTCACAGAAGGAAACTTGAAACAGTGGCCTAAGTTAAAAAAATTGATCCAAAAGGTGTGTGCATGTATACTGTACACATGCATAATATACTTATTTATTTATTTATTATTTACACACATGCACATGCTGATGATATCAGGAGGATCATGATTCAGGGTGGGACTATGAATAAGGTGTTTGTTTAAACAGGATTGTTTCAGTGAATCCAGACTGAAGAGCCACAATTGGCAGATGTACCTACTACCTTAGACACTTGAACTTCCCCTTCACTAGGCAGCAGAATCAGGGTGTTTTTTTAAAAAATTGTCTTTTTTTTTTCTTTTTACAGGGATAGGAAGACATTCATAGGGGGATGCTATGACTTTTCTGCCTTCTAATTAGCACAAAGGGGTTTTTAGAAGAGGTAGATGTGGGGGTGTTCTTATGGAGAGCATGTTTCCTGTCATTTCTCTTGAAAGTAAGAGCAAGGCTCAGTAGAAAACTTTGCATTTCATTTGGCTACAATATAGATATCCATAGCAGGATCTCTGTTTCAGTAGAAATAGACATGAATGAATGAAGTGGCATTTTGTTCTTAAGAAGATGTAATTTTTTTTTTGCCTGAAACACATTAAATCTGGTTACAGAACCTATAATTACAGCTCCTGCTATTACACAATTATAATTATTGAGGGACTTTGCCATATGTCTTTGTAGCCTCAGAAATACGAAAACCTTGGCAAAAAATATATGAGATCATTTAAAGGATTTAAATGCTTCTCATCATAGGTGCTTCTGGTATTTTATTGTAGACCAAAAGCAGAGTTCATTGCCATTTCAGCTATTAATGTTGTGTATTGTTTCCATGGAAACTTCTCAACACAATTCTCATTGTGGGATCATCAAACGCATTGTTTAAATAATGCTTTTATAATAGGGAGCTATCAAGTAATAATGAATCAATGAAAAGATTCTTGTTATGAGTCAGACCGTCTAAGGAAAGCAGAAATCAAAAGGCAAGCTGCTTCTTGCACTAAAACCCTTGGATAATGTGTGTTTTGCAGCATGTTATAATGTAGGTTTATAAGGACAATTCAGCTGCTTGTTTGAGAGACTAGGAAGACAGGAATAAAATAAAAGGATCACTTAAAAATATTTTTTTCTTATTAAGAGGTTTTGTTCTTAAAGATGGTGAAAATAATTCCACTATTATACTGGATATAGAATATAATAAATACCAAATAGCTAGAGTAAGGCTGTACATGGATTTCCTAAACTGGCATAGAAATCCAGGGTGCTGCAAGACAGGCTCTTACATAACAGGAGAATCCTTACATTGCCTAGGTGAAACTGGAATCAATATCCCAGGCAGGAGTCACTCTTTGAAGGACAGCACTTGAGAATCAAAGTGTTTTACAGATATTCGTCCTTTCTCTGATGTCAAAAAATGCCTCTGGTCCTGGAGGCCATGGGATGGCTTCATCAGTGACAGCTGAATTTTCTACAGGTCACAGATTCCTTCCCATTCTTTTTGTCTTTCTCCACAAGGTCAGTGTCAGAGACACTCTGAACTGATGGTTACACCTTTGTATGTTCTCCTTTTCGTTGTCATGAATTTGCTTTGCATGTTCAGAGCATTTTTGGGTTTTTTTCAGGTTTAAAGTCAATGAAAGTGAAGGAAGAAGCATGATTTTAAGAGAAAAGCTAAATCTAAGGAAAAGTACAGCTGTAAATCAATAATGGTAGTGACTGTAATTTGAGATCAGGCTGGGAACTTGAGGAGGGAATGAATTTACAGCAGTGCTAGTTTTTCTTAATAAGAAATCAATTCTGCTGTGTCTTCTAATGAGATGTCACTGAATCATTTATATTTGTAAACTGCATGGACTGGAGTAAATTTTTTAAATTGGAGTAAACTTAGTGAAAATTTATTTTTAATTTCGAGTTTGATTATGTTCCATATTCTTGTAAAATGTTGCACTAAAGAGTGATACAGATTTTTTAATTGCATTATATATGTGTTTCCTTTTATTAAATTTTCAGCAGCTTTGCAATTCAAGACATTGAAGACTAGCTTTGGGTTTCAAAATGATGATTTAGAAGGTAATATAATATTAAAGAGTGTCAGGATAACACATAATTAGCTAAAAATCCAGATGAGCAACTGCAACAAACTCTTAATGGTTTATCACTAGTACACAGTTCTATAAAGTATCTTGCAGAAGATCAGAAAGTTTTCACTTGATGGAGACTTAAAAAAATTATTATCAACACTCACCCATTCACTTTTCTGGCCTCCATTTTCAACACAAGGCAAGCTTAAATAACATCATTGTTAGATTGAATTCACTGAGTTCAGTGTAGAACTCTCCTAAACTTTTGCTTGGTTTTGTTTTTTGGGGGAAGGTTTCTGTTAGTATTGTCTTGGGTTATATTTTCATAATTCTTTTAAACCAGAGATAGTTGATTTCCTAGGATCACCCTTTGCTCTTCATTATGAAGGCTCAGTATGCCAAATGAGCCAGTTCTGTAGTGGAGGTGGGTATATCCTGTCTTGGTATAATGTGCATTAATAGTTAAAACTGTGTCTGTGCAGTTTCATTCTGTGCATTAGCTCTGGAAATTCCCATTCACCTTTCATATGAGCCTGGACACTCTTTTCTTTCCTTCTCTTGGACTGAAATGCGTTAAAAACAAAACTGACCCTTTATCTGCAGATCATTTTGATGCCTTTTTTTATTCAGCTTCCAAAACTCCTAAGCTTGTATTCAATTAGGAAATTGCAAATTAATAGCTTTCAAAATTATTATTGACAATTCACAGGAAGGAAGAAGTTGAACTGTGTTCATCACTTCTGTTCCATAACACACTACCAGACAGAGCTCACATATCTGGGCAAGGATGGAAAATTGTCCAGCCCCAAACAGATCAGACCTTTCCTTTCTAGTGAGTGCATGGAAAGAACTTTTAGTACCACTGATTCATACATCAGTACTTTTTCATTTTTCAGCTTTATTGGACACTCCTTGGATGCACCTGTAGTGCACTTTTGACATTTACACTGGGATGAGATGATTAATTTCATTGAGATGCCTGATAATCAGTGGCCTTACTAAAAGGCTTTTGAACAGCTAGCTTGGATAAATGTTATTTTGTAGAGATAAGAGGCCTCTATGCCTGCATCAGGTTTAACCTTGTGTTATTTCCAGAAAACAACTTCCAGAATGAATTCTGTTTCCTGCAACAAATGATTTTGCCCTAACAAATTGTAGGAAGAATGAAAACACCAAACAAGATATCACAACAAATCAATTAGCTACAAACTATTCCTTTGTAAGCCTTCATTTTAATTGCTTTTGTGTCACTCTCCCTTCGTCATCCTCTAGTTAAAGAAGTATAAATGAGAGGTTAGACTCTTTTATGCTCCTCTGTTTAAAGACAGTCAATTATATGCCCTCCCCCTTCCTTAGCAGCTCTTGAATGCAAATTCTTTTTCAATAAGACTGACTCAGAGCTACCTCTGGAGATGTGGACTTTTGTGATTGCCGGAAGATAATTGCTATGGTAAGTAAGAAGTTTATTTATTTTGATTGTTCTGTTCTGATCAACAGGAAAATAATAATAATAGAAAAAGAAAATCTGTTGATCTGGGGGTTTACTGAATGTTATTAGAGCTAATTCAGCCAAAACAAAATCAGCATCTTGGTTTAATTAGCACTCCAATCCAACAGAATCAAGGATGGGAATTTTTAAACAAGAATTCAGTTGCCAAAAATTCTCACAATTCTCTTGATAAAATGAGACTGTTAAAATGCTCTGTATATGGCACCCTACTATGATACTCAGGAAAAAGATGCATCTTAAATATTATAAGCATTTTCCAAAAGAGCACAAAGTCTTTGAATGATAACTGATTGAACAATTTAAAAGAGGAAATCTTTCTGAGGAAAAAAAAATTAGAAAGAGTTTAAACAAAAATTTGGATTGTGGAAGAGTTTTTCTGGCCAAGTACCAAAAGACAGCAATATCACAAAATGTGCTAATGGAGACCTTTATGAAGAGACAATCCAAGAGCTAAAACTTCTCAACAGAAATATAAAAATTCACTGCTGCTTGTGAATATTCTGCCTGGTTAGGTCTGGCAGCATGCTGAGTTACAGGATGGGTACGTGGGCAGTCCCTTATAAGCCCAGTCCAGGCTGTCATGGTCTCTCTCCCAGTGTACCAAGAAAAGGAAGGACTTGACAGAGTGAGAAATTCCTCTGATGATGTCACCCCACCCCACCTACTCTCTCTGATATCAACTGGTGTGGTCAGCAAAACAGCTCATGAAGGGTAACAAAACCAGTGCTACCTTAGAGGTCATATCAAAAGCATAAATCCATGCAAATTTATTTGTCTGTGCTCTACATTCCCATAGTTTCACAGAGCAGCTCTCATCCTTTTGTGATGTGCCATGTTAAAATCAACATCACATCCTGGCCATGGCTTTCAACATGTTTTATAGTCAAATGAAATTAAACAGCATGGATTAGGTGATCAGCAGTTCTAAACTGATACAACTTTTGAGTCCTGTTGCCAAGTAATTTCCTGTTAGTGGTGATTTTTACAGACTAGCTCCTCAACTGCAATCTGTTTTAAGAAGAAAGGGTTTTTAATTCTTCATAACCTTCCTTGGAGTAATGCCTTTTTCACAATAGTGGGGTCTGGTCTTGTCAGTCATCTTAGCTCCTGGAATAACAATGAATAGTGAAGTATCTTCTCATCTCAAGAGCAGACACTTACCTGCATAAATCTCTCATGTAGAGATAAGCAATAGCTATAAACCCAAATGGACTTTCCTTCAGAAAGGTCAGCTTTTGAAAGGATTTCCTTAGTCCCCTGGAGGCTCAGCAAAAGATAACATTTCAGAACTTGTCTTTTGCTTTCTACTCTATTTAATTAAAGTGTGCTATTCACTTTGATGAAAAATATGTTCCCCTCATGACTAAAAAGCTCTTTTGATTAGAAAATTTTGCATAGACAATTGGCTTGTAATAATAATAATAAATTACAATATTTTTGAAACAGCTTGCTCTTCTGTTAATAAATTGTAATTCAAATCTATATGGGAATTGACATGTCCATAGGAAACCTCACCCACCAGTTGAATGTATTACTGTCACTGGTCACTAAAATCCTTCCAGGTGGACTCCAATCTTGATCTTATGCTATAGAGATAGAAAATGGGAAAATACCAGTCTGAACTGATGCTGAGAGACCCTACATACCTCAGCTAATCTTGTAGCCTGAAATGTAGGAAGATGCAAAGAGCAGAACTTGATGGGAACCTTCTCTAATTTAAAAGCTCAATAGTAACATAAATAGAGCATTAATGTAGAAAGAATAAATCTTTCCGTATGATCTCTAGCTACCCCAGGTCCCCAGTGTAATTTCCTCATTTGTGTTGTTCTGAGATGACAATGAGCAGAACAAACTTTTGTGTCTTCTTATTAATCTGTGGTAGACATGTGCCAAGGTATAAAGAGCACCTTTAATCTGTTTAAATGATAAATGAGGAGCTTGTAGAAAAATTGGAAATAAAGCGTATCTTTCTCTAGTTTGATTAGACTCTCCTTTCTTCTTTATTACTTAGGAAGAAAGGAGAATATTTACACAATAAAAATATAAGGATGCTTAATCTGCAATAGACTAGAAACACTCATGCTTTAACATCTGGGCTGTTTGTATCTCCATGGTCCTTAGGGATGGAAGTATTTACTTTCTTAACAAAATTAGGATCAAATATCATTTCACAGTAAAAAGAAATTGTACCTTTTGTTTTCCCTTCTATAGTATCATAGAGGAACAGAAATACTCGCAAGAAAAAAAACGCTTGTGTGGCTAAAGATTATAACATTTGGCTTCAAAATCTATTGTTTGTTTTTGCACTAAATTTCACATTCTAAAAGTTTAAATAAATGATCATTGATATTTCTGAGAATAACCACAAAATTTGAGTTTTTGTTTGGTTTTTTTTTTGCTAGCCAGTAAAAAGATTATAGTAAGGTGCTCATTTATTATGTTAAACCCAAGGTCTCAACCCAATTTCCTCAGCTCATCTGAAAATTAACGCCTTCCTTAAACTTGTTTGATCCTGGTGCTTTGGAAGCAAAGGCCACAGTATATATGAGTGACAGGCTTTTATCCAGTGAGGCTTAGCTGAAGTCAGCACGCTGTGACCTGTGCTGGGTAAGAGTTAGGTCCTTCAGAGGTGGCAGATAATGAAACACCAGGCTGCTGCACCAGATGACTTCTCTGTTCATCAGCCCCAGCTAAAGGTCAGGTGACATATCTCAGGTGACAGAAAAGAAATAAACTCAACAGATCATTTTCCCTGATCATTTCAAATGTGAAAGTAAACAAGGTAAATATTTTGGTGCAAGTTGCTCTCTAACTCCTGCTGGATACAGTATTTTATTTTAATTTTTTTTTTTATGTTTAGTTGATCAAGTAATTGCTGAATCTGCACTTAATGCATATGTATTTTTGATATCTAATTGCAATAGGATAATACATCAAAGTGCTCCTTGAGCAAGAGCATACTCATAAAACCTTTTCTAGGACTGATGGCACAGAAAAAGCAGATAGGATTCCAGCAAAATCCTCAGGTCACAAATAAAAGTGACATGAATCAGAAAGACTCTTTTATGAGAGAAAAGCATGCTAAGGGAGTTTTAAATTACAGGCACTTCCAAGGAAAGGATTATTTAGAAATCTCAATCTCTCTGAATTGGTCCTGGAAACTCAGTGTTAAACATGATACCGAGCCACTTCAGTGCATCCCATGCCAAAAGCAGTGAAAACTGAGAAACCTCAGCATTTTAGCAGCTGTGCTCTGTGTGCAGCAGTGGGGAGCAGAGGCTTCAGAGTAACTGAGGTGCTCCCCTGAGACTTTGGGCAGTCAAGTTTTCATCCTGGATCTGCCACTAATCTGCTCTGAGCAACCTACACCCACCTCCTCTGGCTATTTAAATGACAGAGATTGTCACAACAGAAGGGATCTGCGCACACTTCCCAGGACAATGAAGCTTTTCAGGGAACCTGACACAATTCCCTGCTCTGGACCTGGCAGAGGGGCTCTGGGGAGGTGCAGGCTCAGCCTTTGAGTGGGGTCTGTGCATTGCTGCTCAAAGCTCATCCTCCTGTTACGTGCACAGTATCTTTATATTGCGTGCAGGTGGCTGCCTGCACAAACAGCTGACATTTTCCTCCCCTTCAATTATTTCAACACATACAGGGAGGCACATTTTTTCCCATTAAATTAAGAAAATATATATTTCTTGCATTGAGAGGAATATTCTGGCAGCTGGATACAGTAGAACAGATTAGTGATCTTAAAATGGTACATTTTAAAAATCTAGTTGATTTTTAATATGCAATTAACAAGATATTGGTCTATAAGACATTTCTATATGTTGCTGTATGCCATTCAGATCTCATATTATCTTATATTACCAAAGGTGTAGTACTATTCTTTAAAACTCCTCATAAATATAAAATGTATTAATTTTTATTTATTTTTTCCCCATACAAAAGCACAGTTTATATGTTAACTTTAATAACTGCATTTGTATGGACGTGCTCTGACTTCAGTACATGAACATCTCCTCTCTATTCCTTCCCTTTGTTGCTTGTCATAACAAAGAAGTAAAATATTGTCTCTGACCATGGGAGCAAAAATAAATGTTGATTAAGATATTGATTTAAGGCCAAGAAAATTTCAAATTTCACTCTAATGTATTAAAAACGTGCTGTTTGAAAAAAAGCATTACAGCCTGCAGAATGTTCTGATACAAAAATGTCACCTACATAAATACTCAAGGTAGAGGAATCTTTTAGGTATTAAACACTTAAGAAATAGAATAAATTCCCTTTCAGAAGATGTGGTTTCCATGAAAATTGCTCTGGACCACAGATTTAATTTCTCTTGAAATAGCATACATTACAGTGACAAAGTATATCTTCCACACTTGTAACACAGAGCATGCCTGTTAACAAAACATTCTTTAAAATAACCCATATATTCTTTGTTTTCTCATTCTTTTCACTAAGGAACTTATTAAAAAAAATTTCCATAGTGCAAGCTCTTAAAAAAATTACATGGCTCAATAATATGAGATAATAAAACCCTTTTGTTTCAATAGCTTCGCAAGAAAAAAGATGTGGAATAATTAAGAACATATGGAATTCTATTTCAGGAAATTGCTGTTAAGAGGGGAGTATCAGAGAGAAAGAAACCTAAGCAGCAATGTTCCCTTTGTTCCATCTCTGCCCCCTTGAACAGTAAGATTCCTCATTTTACTGACACGCAGAGAAGTCTGACACCCTGTCCAAAATGAAAAAAAAACATTGAAAACAAAAGAAAAGCTGGAAATTACCTAGTGTGCCTTACTGGAACACAATGCTTCTGAGTACCTAGGAAACCTGTAAATAGCCAGGGATGCAGAAGTGCTGTGACATTAGCCTGCCAAATATTTCTGTGTTAAAATTCTTGTTAGAGACTCATCAATAGTGGACTCTCCCCTCTGTGGAGCTGTTTATAATTTTCTGAATAACTTATTTATCTGTGCAGCATTTTCAGATCTGAATGTTTTATCACCTTGTAATATAAAGATCTGGAATGCAGACAAAAGCCATATTTCTGCAGGGACAGAGCCCAGTGTCTTGGAGAGCAGTGCTGGACAAAGGCTGCTTGCAAATAAACCCACAGGGGCCAACAGCAACCTTTGCTCTTCTCACTTAAATAATTAAATAATACAAAGCTACCTTTTGCTGCACCATTTGTGGATAATGAGGAGGCTTTTAGGCATATAAATAATCAAACTTTTTTTGACCATTTTAATTTATAAAATGTCACCATCATCTAATACAGCTCAAGGTACAATTGCATATACCTTAATACAGTGAAAAAATCCCTCGATGGACCTATAGCATTTTGTGGGCATCCTGTATAGCATAGGTCATTTGCAAAACATATTTGATTGACAAATGCAGAAGATAATTAAATGCCTTTACCATAACCAGAAATAAAACCAGGCTAAGGGCAGGATACTATTCACAGCAAATCAACAGGTTGTTGGAAGATAATTTCCCTCTTTTCCAAGAATACCTTATATTTTGCCCTTTAAGGAAAGGATCAAGTCCTATAGAAAGTGTTGACCTAGAAAGGAGTCAAAGATCATTCTTATGAAACTACACTGCATTCCTTGGGAAATGGAAGGAATCAATACAAGGGCAAGTGTACATGAAGAGTGTCCAAAAAGGAATATCTTGAAGCCTTTTCCTTTTGCTTTTAGCTGCCAATGGAATTCATTGCTGACTTAAAAAAATCTATAACAATAAGTCTTACAATATGCACCTCCAGTCCATAGAGCAACAGTGAGTAGTGGTTTTGTGCTAACCAGGAATGTGCTAATAGTACAATTTTATTTTTTTTTTTTTTAAATAAAGACTCTTATGAAGCCAGGTGTTCACCACGGCAGATACTCTAAAAATGAGAATGTTCTTAGTCTGGAGCCACCATGAAGGGAAGAGACTCCTATAAAGAGCCTGACCTTGTGTGCTGAGAGACATAAGAAGGTGTGGAACGTATACAGAAGACTGCTGCAAGTTGTAAATGCTTGTCTGAAAGACCATTTCAGGTGGAGACATTTTAAATTGATAGTAGATGTGTTTATTTTGCTGCTCTGTGGACTAGAGGAGGTGAGAGATCCGAAACTGATCTGGCAGACATTGAAAGCAAACTTCATATTTCAAATAGACCCAGTCTTTGGAGACAGATGTCTAAGCTCTGTATTTCTAGAAGCTTCCATTTTCTCTTTATGTCTATAACTGAGAGCCATTTGACATAAAATTACATAATGGTTGCCTTTATTTCTCCGGTTAATTGGTCGACTAACACTTTGAAAAATGTCATGCGCTGTCTGTCGCACTTCATTTGCATTGCTCTTCCTTCTATACCCAAACACCTGCCTGATTCCTTTCATTTAGATAGCTGATTTTTTGTCTTAAACCATAAAATATTTGTGTGAGAACAACTCACAGAGGCGTGAAATAAAGTCGTTTCTAATGGCACGAGTTCTGAGGAACACTACTGTCTCACAGCTCTGAGGATTACATGAATTTGAGCAGTCCTCTGACCTTCAAAGCTTCTCAGACAACCAGCAGTCATTAACTCCAGCAGGAGGCTAAGCCCTGAATATTTTGGAATGGAGGTTTGACAGACTTACCTGAGTTCAAAGAGATGTTCAACAGCACAGCAAAGACTTGATCGCAAATTTTGGAAGGACTGTTGAACAAGAAAATAATCTCTTTCCCTTTATGTAGATGGGTGGAAAAGGCAGAGGATAAGTCTGGGTGGCTGGTATTTGAGGTTATCCACTGTCAAGGACTGTTGTACTGCTGCACTGCTGTGCATAGGCAATTTGGAGATTAGGTTTTAGTTTAAGTGAGATATTGTCCCTAATCGTGTTACTGCCAGAGGACTCCCAGGGGTGGCTTAATGATGATGCTGGCACGTTCAGAGCAAGTTATTAAATTAAAAAAAACCACTAAGGTTCCCTTGTCATCCTGGTTCATGAGCCCTGACAATACCAATAGTCAGTTTATCTGATTTTAGACATCTATATGATAAGCATTTATATCAGAGTTAATTTCTCAGAATGTTTTTATAGGCAAGGGAAGGAAAAAAACACCTCTAAAGAATGACACAACTAATGGTTTTAGACACCTGCCTTGGAGCAAGAGAAATCTATTTCTCTCCACTAGCTGTGGAGAATCTAGACAACTAGGTTATATTTTGTTTCACTAGGTTTCCTCTCGTGAAAATTTGCCTAGATGACTACTACAGTTAGAATGCCCAACCTCCAGACTGCAAGGTGCCTGAATTTCACCCTCTATGTGGCAGTTCCTTCCAGGAGAGAAGTTGCATGATTGCAACTTCAGGCTCATCCTGAGAGGGTCTTCAATATTCGGGATACACAGATAGACCCAAGGTACTTGGTCTGCAGATAGTCCTGATGCTGTCCATCTTTTATATTGAAAATAAAGTATCTTAAATATTAGAACAACCCTTGGGACATCATTACAATGGACCATGCACAGCTCATTTGCACAGAAACCAGACAAGGGTGTTAAAGTTTTAATCCACTTACAAGTTTTCTCATGTTTTAAGATTATTTATATGCCCTGCATGAGCACTTGCTGGCTGGTGGACTACAGGATGTCTACAAGGACATCATGTACAAATGCTCCTGAAGAGGGTAATGGAGAGGCCACCACACACAACAGACAAATGTTAGGTGAATGAATTTTGGGAAATTGTAGAATTTATGGTGGGTCTTTTTTGAGGCTATGGAGACAACAGACAGCCTATGAAACCAAGATCTGGCAAGCACTGAATATTTTCTGCAATTTAAGCTACTTCGCATCTGTGTAGGTCAAGTTTTTTACTGTTATTTATTTAGGTTATCAGGAGCATGCTACTGGCAAGTAAATTTATTGCTAGAAGATTATTACAACTTAGAACAGCTTTTTCTTTGCTTCAGCAGGAATGTTTCAATTTACTGACACAAATTCTGTGTCGTAGGATTTCCCATGTGAGAAGGAAAAATGTGTTTCTTCATTTACAAACTTGATTGGACAGATGAGACTAGGTCAACAAGCAAGGCAAGAGATGACACAACAGAGAAAGTTCAAAACCATTCCAAAGCCAGGAAGAATATTAGGTATCTTTTGCAATACCAGAGGCTTCTGCTCTTAGACAATGCTCGTGGTCTTACAGTTTTATCTTCCCAAGTGTCCTGAGGCCCATTAGCCAGATTTCTTTCAGCTAAAACAGAGTGTGTTAATCCAAGTGCTAACATTTCTAGCAGCTATATTGTTTTTTTTTCTTCAGATGGCTTTGTTAGAGATCACTCTGCTGAACTCCACAGCTGTGCTCAAAGAGAAATGAGCTGCAAAAAAAAATTATCCCAATTCAGAATGACAGTTCCCTGTGAGCTACCTAATTTATTAGTGTAAAATCAGAAGAGAATTTTTCACTAAAGACAAAAAGTAACCTAAAATACACATTGGAACAATACAAGGGGAGGCAACATTCACAGTTCTTAAAGAGGAGAAGTGCTGACATCAATTAAAACTTGAAAAACTTGGATTCCCAGCATCACTTCTGTTTAAGCCATAAAAACTTTACTTAAAGAGGCATATAACTACTAGTGGACGTTAAAAAAATCTGTTGTGGTTCTGTGTGGGATTTTTGGACCAAAGTTTATACAAAAAAAGTCCAAAATTGTGTTTGACAACTAAGAATAAAGAACAGTATTATAGCCATACATTGTCCCAGAGCTTGCACAGTCAACAGATACAAAGGAAAAAAATGTTCATTATTTACATAACATGCTTGTGTATTCAATTCAGAGTTTTTGAGTTTTGGCAGGTATTTGGTTCTGATGAAGGGGGATAAAATATTCATTTCCACTGAAATTCAGATTTAGAATTCATTTCTAGAGCTTAGATTGACAACATCAAGATCTTAGCCTTTCCTCAAGGTCAATGAAAGTCAATGAAAGAAATACCTAAACCTTTAACTTCTCTTGTGCCCTGACTACAAGAAGACACAGAGATTTCACAGTAGGAGCTGAGACAAAGAATAACTTTCTATATATTTTTTCCCATGTTGGGATCAACATTCTTCAGCTCTCAAGAATTTTCTCCAAAGGAAACAACTTTTCTACCTGACTGTTTCAGTGGGTCATTGTTCGTTCCTATTTACAGTGCTGAGTATAATCAATGGAGCATTGGAAATGTTTTGTGTTCCTACAAAATGAGACAATTTTTCATATATCCTGCTTCTGTTCTCTTCTTTTTCCACAATAGGCTTTTATTTTAGAGGCCTATAGTGCCAGCAGGAATGGGTAAAAAGAAAAGACTTGTTCTGGCTGTGTATTAACGCTTGGCACAAAGAAGATCTCTCCTCAGAGGGATTGTATGTGTAATTTTTTGATTATTTTTTTCCACAAGCTTCTCATCTGAAAACTGTCATTGTCTGGCAGTTCTGCCTTGCCTAGAGCCAAGGTGAAACTGAACTCTGTGCCAGCTACCTACTACTGAAGCAGATAAGCAACAAGGAAGTGTGCATTTTCCAGGTGCCATTTTTCAAGGAATTATTCCCTCAGAGAGCCCTGGAATGCCTGTCCATCCTGTGTTTGCTGACCTGTGCCTGGGGACAGCTGCCAGAACTGATTCATCTCTAAAATGGATTAGCTTTCATGGCTTCTTCATATCACTAGTGCAGGACAGATTGAATGAGCAACGCTGTGCAAGATCAAACACATAAAAGAAGCTTCGAAATGGAGCATTTACCCTTCATTTTACCCTTCCCATGAAATGGGGCTGAGTTGGCTTTGGGATTCAGAGTCCTTTCCAGCTCTCTCCAAGGACTCTGTTCTAAGTGTGCAGAAAGGAAACCCAGGGTCAGGTATACTGTGTGTAACCTCATCAAGGGAATCAAAATACAACCAGAGAGTAAAGTGCTAAAAAGTGCTAAAAAGCCTAAATCAAACTAGACAAACACCAGGAAAAAACACTAGTATGCTTCATCCACTCCACTACGCAAAGGTATGTATTTTTTTTAACAACAGAAGATCAAACCAGATCTTCAGTAAATGGGTTTCAGAATGCTTATATTAAAAACAAGTTTGTACCTGCTAAGGTCTGATTGTGTGTTTTGCTGTAGCAACAACCAGTAAACCCACTGCTGTTTTCCACCCCATCCAAGGCCATTAGCTCTTTTCCCAGGTGATCAGTGCCTCAGTTCAGCTCCCCTGTGCACTTCAATGTATCTCCTTATCATCACCACTCAGACACAGTTTCAGATTGCAGATGGGGCTCCTAACACACAGACTGCAGTCCTTTAGGAAATCGTAACACCAGAATAATATGTCAGCACTTAATTTGTCCTAATTGCTATCAGACATCCAATCCACAGCACCAGAGCTTGCCTGAGGCAGGTGTACAGTGTGGAAGCCAAGTGCTAAGCATCACTTTGCCTTCATACTGGGCTCACAGCTTGATAATGTAGACCCAGCCACTGTTTCTGAAACTAAAATTTCTTCAAAGTCTTATTTCAGCAGCTTTCTCCTCTCCTCCATGGTGGTGTCCTGCCCTCCATGCATGGTACATTAGTTTTGCACTTTATATCCTTGCCCTTCTGTAAATACCTGTCATCAAGAGTAGCCAAAATCATAACAAGATAAAAATAATGAAAAGATGCCTCTAAACTATGCAGTAAAGCAAGTAAACAGCAAGTGGAAAAGATCAGCAGCAATGAACAGGGGGATGTGACAAAGCCAAGAGTCACAAGGACTGAGCTTCCTGGGTCTTGGAAGCTGCTAAGAGAGCAGTTTTACTCTCCAGCCCCAAAGCAAGTACTGTAAAATTCCATTTGAATTTTTTTTTTTTTTAGCTGAAAGCTCAAACACTCAAACACTGCCACATGCTGATAATGATAAATCCAAAGAGGCACAACCTTTGCAAAGCAATTTTTATCAACACTAAGAGGATGCTGCCTCAGCAGCCTGGAAAAGCAGAAAACATTGAGCTTCCTCTAACATATATGGTAATTTTTGCTAAATTTCTGAACGAGTGGTGAATTTAGTGCTATATTGGGGAGCTTTACAAATAGTTGTGTTCACTTCTAATTAATGGGAAGTTAAAAAGGTAAAAAAAGAATTTAAAAATGTTGACAAGATTGTTCATGCCCTTGGGCAGGGTGTTACACTTCTAAAAGGCCTTTCACATGAGTTTTGTGCAGTGAGGCCTCTGCCATGCAAAATCACTTGATCAACTGAAGGAACAATATTGGAGAGGTCAGCTTGCTATAATGCAATGAAACCAATAGTATTTTAAACTTCTTTGCTGTCCATTAAACACTGACCTCCATCATTAAATGTCCAAAAAGGCAATTTTTCTGACATAGTGCTCAGCTTCTGATGAAGCCAATGGAAACCATGACTTCGCTGGTCTCTCAAATGAGATCACGTTGTATCTGCATCTGGTGGTAGATTTGGGTTCCAGTCCCAGAGGTTTGACTCTACTGTTCTGTGAACTGCTACAACTATTTATACTTTGAAGAAAATAATAGAAAATCAAAAAATTATTTGTATGATCAGACACATGCACACAGAAAATATTGAAAATAATACAAAGCAGCTGAGATGTTTGCTATAATGTGGTTGAATTCAATCTCAGGATTAGCTGGTGCTTTATAATCACACGTATGTCAACTGGAGAACAATGTAGAGTTCTGCTTCCATGTTTATCTCACAGTATTCAGGCAACATAAGTAGGAACTGAATCCTGTGTGTGATTGAGATCCGGAGGTTCCTCTGCTCCTTTATGATTTTCTATCTCACAAGAGCACACTTATTTATACCTACAGAGCAGTTCCTACAGAGGATGTGATGCTGCAGGTATTGTTGGGACTGTCTCTCCTTTTATCCATCAGCCTTCTACTTGAAACACTTTCCAGGTTGTTGTATATTTACCCTGATACTCCCTTATACCAAAAGAACTTTTCAATTGAGCTCACATCCTTCATAAGACCCTCTTTCCCAGGATAAGGTTGCAATTTCCTGGCCACACTGCTCAAATATCCACCCTGTCACATGTTTGAGACCCAAGTTTTCTTGCTTTCTCCTCCATTCTTTGGTGTCTTTTTTACATCTCCCATACTAGGAAGTCAAGTAGATCCTGCCTACCTTCAAACTTCTCCCACTCCCAAGATCTTTAAATCAGGACATGAACTCATGCTCTCCATTTTACACTTCTCTCTTATGTTCCAACCTTGGACAGGCAGACTAAGACCTCAATCCTTTAACCCCTCACATCTTTCCTATTCCTGATGTCCATCCCAGCTTATGAGTTCCCTAACATTGCTGTCTGCACCCCCAGTCCTGAATTCAAGTCCCCAGACAGCAAAGTTGCTGCAGAACGAGTACCAATTAGTTGTAATGTTGCTGCTCATTAATATTATTGCTTTGGGGTTTTATTGCAGATGGAGACACTGAGGTCAAGGATAAATCATCTGTTAATTTCTAGAACACTTGGAATGTGGCTCACAGGTCAAATTCAGTCCCTTCAAACAACTAATTGGGTTGCCTGGGTCATATGAAGGACACTTAAGAAGGTGACAGACAATGAGGTGGAAGATAGAAGAATTATTCCAGGAAACTCATTTCTATTGTTCTCTTTACCAGAACTTTCTGCTCTACATCCCTTTGTTATCTGAATAAAAATGCATTGCAAACTGGACCAGAATGGTGACTTCCCCCATGAGAGATTAGTGGCACTCACTCTGTGCCAGTCCTTAGGTCTGGTCCCTGACATGTTTACATGTTTGCTGATGCAATGGGCCAGAAAGTCACAGTGCCTGCACCTAGAATGCAAATATCTTGTTACTATTGGTTGAAGACATCAGCATGAAGGCTGAGAATATATTTAGGAATTCTTGACTCAATATTTCTCCAAGGGGGTGTGTTTTCTTTCTGTATTTTCTTTCTTTTACTTTTCAGCTTCTCCCTTTAGCAAGACTGTAATATGAAAATATTTGTACTATTTTTCTTGACTTAACAAAGAGATGAGGAGAGCACGATTATGGTTACTACCTCAAGAGAGAAAACTGTTTTTTGAGGAGAAAACTTACAGGCAAAGTTAAGAAATTCTCACTTGAATGTAATGCTGATGCTTTATAATGTTTCTGCCACAGTGTCACCATGGACACACTATCATCCAGAGGGGATGCTGGAGATGTAAGCAGTTGACATTCCAGCACAGTCAGCTCTACATGTCACTGTAGGTCACACAAAACAATGGCTAGCAAAAAAAGTGGAGTTCAACAAGAAGGAAAAGATTGTTTTTTTTCAAGTATGCTTCAGGAAAGAAGGAAAACCTATGCCCACAATAAGTTTGGGAATTATCAAAATAGTGAATGAGAGAGAGAAATGTGCAAAGATCCTGTTTCCCCAGCTGCAAGCTGTTTCTTTCTTTTTGCAGCATGGGCAGTGGTGTCTATGTTAGTCCGTTGTGCTCTTGACTCCCAACTAGAATTGTGCTCTACTTTTCATGAGATTTAGTTACTGACGTGACTTAACACTTTATCTCTGTACTTTGTGATAAAATTCATAAATTTAACGTTCCAATTTCTCCAATTCTGAAATACAGGAGGTGACTACTGCTGTGAGAGTAGAGCTTGGTGCAAACCACAGAGCAGCCACTAGTGATGCATTCAAAGCTGCCTGGGATCCACTGTCTTTAGGTAAGTCCAGCTGAATCTCAGAAAATTCTCAGGAGGGACCTGAGCTTCTCTTGTGTGGTCTACAGATTAAAGGCTGGGAAAAGCTGGAAGCCTAGTCAGCTTAAATCCCTCTACCCTCAATGCACACAGATACATCACATGCACAAAGTGACCCAAGGGTTGTGATATCCTTACTAGTCACAGAAGAAAGACTAATTTGAACACCTTAGGAGGATTCCTACAGTTAGGCAAAGGGAATGTAGCTTTCACAAAATATAAAAAATACAGCTAAGAAAGCAAGTAAATAAATCAAAAGACCCTATGCTTTCAGAAAACTTCTACTGAAGAATTGAAATGCAAAACCGATCTGGGAATCTGAAGCTCTAACAACAACAACAACAAACACAACCACAAAAGCTACTGAAGGAGTTTTAATTCAGGACCAATCCCCTGGAAAAAAAAGCACTAATGTGCACCCCAGGTAGGGGGAAACTAAAGTTACATATACCAAGACTGAGAACCATGCTTTTTTTTGTATCTATAGACATAAACTTGGATGAATACTTCAGTTCTGCAAACCCTCAAGAAGCTTAAAAACATAGTGGCAGGCATGACCTAAACAAAAAAAAAAAAGTTCAGAAAAAGGTAGGGAACATCTAAGCTGTGTTTTGTACTCTTCCTAGTAGCCAAGATAGCTTCTCTGCCTTTCCCTCAAGGAAAATCACCCTCAATTTTAGATACCTGAAAGTGATTTCTATCAAGCCCAGGCTCTTGCACCCTATTCACAGGCAATGAGTAAGAACTGGTGCTGCCAATGTACACTTTTTAAAGTGTATATTAAAGCTATGTTTGAATTAAAAGTCCTCTCCAATTGTAACCATTTTTGTGAGTATGAGATATATGAAGGCACATGCAAATGACAGGTGAAAGTACAGGTACCTAAATTCTAGGTGTCCAAGGGTAGTTGAATCCCTTGAAAAATAACATTTCTTTGAGGAATAGGTTATGGACTTCCCATTATCACAAATACCAGGTTGCTTTAGGTATCAGCAGATATGTGTGTATTCAAATCCCACGTAGCTTTCTTTGCACTGTCTCTTTCAAGCATTCACTGTTTCCAAGGGTTAAAATACAGGACTGACAGGGCTCTGAGTCAATTCAAGCCATCAAAGATCCCTGATGCAATATTTCACTCTTACCCCCACTGAGCCTGGCTGTATTTGGTGACCTTTCTGCATGGATGTTTTGTCTCAGCACTATGCAAGAAGAATGTTTATGAGGACAGGGAATAGTGTTGCCAGTGAGGAGGTCCAACCCTGTGACCAAGGAGAAGAGGAACAAAGATCAAGCCAACCAAGGGAGGCAGGGGAAAGGGAGAGTCATTCCACCACTGCCAGAGAGCAGCACCAGTGGACTGAGATGGGGAGAACTTGTCAGTCCTCACTTTGCCCTGATCCCAGAGGTCCATCTGACAGGGCTGACAGTCCATGATCGATCATTGTTTTCTGCTGTGGCTTGTCTATGTTTCTTTTTCAGCTCTCATCCCTTGCGATACATTGTCATGCCAGCTGTCCCTTTATGAATTCATACTCATTTTTCCCCCTTGTTTGAGAACAAATTAAAGAAAGCAGAACGATTAACTTAATAAAAAAGTGTAAAATTTCTCCTCTGTCTGGCAGCACATCTGATATGGGTCATAATTTTTCTTTTTTTTAGTCATCTCCTGCAATTTGTGAACCCCATCTGAGCAATGAACAGCTTGGATTTTCCTGAACTTACATTTGTTATTATTAAAAAGATCTTCATAATGGCTGAGAGTAAATGCTGACACTGACTTGGGTTTGTGATTTTATTTACTTACTTGATTCTTATTTATGATGTCTTGACCACGTAGTGAAGCTTCTCTCAGTACCGAAATAAAGAATCATTAGAATCAAGCAAGGAAACAAAGTGAAATAAAGGTGATATGAATGCTGTTTGCTTGCTTATTCATTTAAATTGATTTTTCTTTACCAGCTGAGAGCATCTATCAAAAGAACAAAGCCAAAAAGAAAAGAGAAAAGTTGACTTTGGAAACAGATTTCTTGCAAACTATTAAGAGTTATGTGATCTACAATATCATTGTTTCCATCAATAGTAGTGGCAATTTTTTTGCCATGGATTTCAGCAGAGAATGGCAACCATGAGAAATCAAACCAATAAAATTAATGTCAGCAGTCATAATTAGTGCTTGCCAACTCTCATAATTTCATCAATGTGCAGAAATCAGTCATATGCTTAAAGCTCCTGGAATTCCATCATTATGCACAATTTATTTTCAATGAATTATACTCAAACTGTGGAAGAAGTCTTGTAACTATGAATCCCAAATGTAAGCACACACATCTGTAATATGTTAATTTTGCACTGATCTCATGAGTTGGTTGTGCATTGTGTACTGAAATAATTAACAATCTCTTTTGGCACACCAGGGGCCAGATCTTCAGGTGATAGAAATTGATCAAATACCATTGATTGCGGAACAGCAGCTGCATTTGCCAAGCAGCTGAAATTACAAAGTTAATTTAGAGAAGTTAAAAATATCCCTCATCATTATGAATTGTGACATTAATGTATATTTTAACAAGATAGATAGTCTTGTGATTCTCTTGTGGTTTTGCTCTTCTTCACATCTGTTTGTCTGATTTCTAGTTTTCTATAATTTAAGCAAATGCTCTCTTCACATATTTTTTCTGCCTTTATCTTGTACAGACAGATTTGTTTCCTTTATTAAGGTATGTTGGTGCCTTTTTCCCCACTGAGAACTCAATGCTCCTTGCAGTTCTCTTCCAACTCAGGGCATTCTAAGAACACATATTATTTATTTTTTAGAAATGGTTCAAAAACCTGAAACAATGAAGTTATCACCTCTCAGGAACCTGCAGTCTTTAGGTTGAGTGATCTGGGAAGTTTTTCCTGACCTATTCTGGCAGTGTCAGATATTTTGTGCTTTGCCTGCCTGCTGTAACCTGTTTCTGTCACTTGCAAGGGAAGCAGAGAAATGTTTTACCATGCCTCAGGCAGGTCAGTTTGTGGTCCAGTTTATCAGCTTGAGCAATTAATGAAGCCTAATTTATGCTCCTGTTCTGTTTTGTAAATGCTGCTGCTTTAGATGGGGTCATGTCCTTGTGGATGTGACTTTAGAAAGGCAGAGGAGCCTTCACTGCTTGTCAGTAGTGTCTGTACAGGTAGGATCAGACTGGGAGCACACGTGTGTCTGCTGGTGGGACTTAACCTGACCAACCAACCAGTTTTGACTAATTAATGAGGATTTGAGGAGGGAGAATGAAAACTCCTTCATGACCTGAACTGGTTCTGAATCCTTCATTTAAACCAAGCATTAAAATGATCTCTTTTGGAGAATGTCTCAGTTGACAGCTATATCCATGTTGGTTTATAAGTGATTTTTAACTCACAATGACTTGATTTTTTTAAATTGTGCAAAGACACATGCATTTTATTGCCTTTTGAAACGGTTTCTTTCTCCCAGTTGATTTTGCATTAAAAATGTATTTTCTTTTTTTTATCTTGTTTAATTTTCATCACTGTTTTCTTTCTTCCGTTCTGTGGTTTTTCTTTCTCTGATTTCTCCCTCATTGTGTGCATTGCCTGTATTGTATGCATTGTGGCACACTAATGTGACACTGGAGCAAACAAGTGAAACATGGGTTCACTAGATATAGCTTTTCTCTAACATTGCCATAGGTAATATGCTGTGTCTTAATTTTGAAAATGCCAGCTGGAAATTTCCTACATATATCTACCATTACTCCTAATTGAGGCAAAGTCTCCTACGCAGCAGGAGTAGAAGAATTATTATATTAGTGGTTATTACACATTATAGTTGATCTTTCTTTTCCCATTTCACCTACAGTCCTTCCCACAAGAAGCCCCTGTTGGGTTGGAATTTAGTATCCTCTTTGCACAAATGAACATGATTGAGTCTCATTTGGTTTTATATACTTCAGTTCTTGGCTGCCTATGGACCCTGACATGGAAAGTGACTGTTTTTTCTTTTTAACAGCCCTTAGTGCTAAAATGGGTTTTAGACTCCTGAACAGTACAACATGAGCAGTGGCTTTCCCCACCTGTCAGATGCCTTCAGTCATACTTGTCTCTTGTGTAGCAAAGCACAGATTGTGACACTATGTTTGTCTTTATTCCTACTTGAAGAAAACTTTTGCATGCAAAAGAAGTGATGGCAGGAAGGATATTTCTTGGCATACAAAGGCTTGTTAAAACTTTTTCATATGCAGACGCAATGTAAGAAGATTGAACTTCCAGAATGATGTGAAGTTTTGTTCAGTAGCTCTGGCTAGTGCCTGGTTTTCCTTAAAACACTACAGAAAATATGTTTGAAATTTAATTTATGGTAATAGGCTTGTAAATTTAATGGATTTATACATGCATGCACCCACACATGTGGGTATCAGTCTTTTCTCCCAGGTAGCAAGTGATAGGACAAGAGGAAATGGCTTTGAGTTGTGCCAGGGGAAATTTAGATTGGATGTCGGGAAAAATTTTTTACTGAGAAGGTTGTAAAACATTGGAACAGTTGTCCAGGGAAGTGGTAGAGTCACCATCTGTGAAAGTATTCAAAAAATGTGTGGATTTGGCACTGGAGGACACAGTTTGATAATGAACATGGTGGTGCTGGGTTGATGCTTGGACTTGATTATCTTAAAGATCTTTTCCAGTCTTAACAATTCTATGATTTTGAGATTTAGAAAGCTTTCTATAATGTCAGAACAATAAATTTTGTGCCAAGATACTGAAAAAATAATCCAGCTGGGGTAGCATGTAAAGCTATAGATTTTCAAATTACATAGTGCAACAATACAACCCTGAAACCATATTATAATTTTAATACATTCTTCTGGAGTTTTCTTTATGTCCAGAGCCCAGAAATGTCACCAGATTCATTTTTTTCCTGCTTGTGCCAGATTATTCTCATTAACATCACTTAGAAATCTATAAAAATGAAAAGACTGCTGCTCCATAGACAGTCATAGAGCTTGGGAAGTGACAAACAAAGCAGCATTTGCTGAAGAGCAGACTGTCAAGCAGAAGTGGCAGACAAGGCCAATTACCATATGCAAATAAGCAGCATTCATTATATAATTAAAAAAAAAAAAAGCTATATTTGTCAAAAATATTGCTATTCAGAACTTGTTCTCTGGCAGGATGAACCCTGTGGAGTTATAGATTTTATGAGTTTCTGCATCATGTTTTTTTTTAGAATAGTAAAATGTATTTTTACTCAACTTAATTTTTCCTCTGGTTTTGCATACTTTTCCCTGTTTCTCCACAGGAGAATGTTGAGTGCATCTCAAGCAGATAGTTATTACCATTTTGAATCCGGGCTGGTCCATCCTCTCTGTTGTTCTTTCCCTGAAAACTGCAGATGCTTCAGGGAAGACACAGCTAACTCTGCAATGAAGTGGTTAGTCTCACTTTTTTCCTACTGTTTTTAGGGGCAACCTTTCTCTGGATGAACTCAAAAGCAATATCCTAGCTGACTTAACTATGGCCATGGCTTTGTTCCTTGCCTTTAATATTGACCTAGGCGTGTTTCTGGTGAGAACACTAGAAAACTTATTGAAATAAACTTGGAATTTGGGAGCTCCAGTGATGCCCATTTACAGAGTGGTTGTTCTACACTACCCTTCCCTACAGCTACATGAGTCCAAGTGAATTCATGGAAGAATAAGAATACACAGTCCCAACAGGCTTGCCTAGCTGTGGAAGTTATTAAGAATTAAATGAGAAGAATTTAAGGTTTGGTAGCTATTTCACACCGTATCTGATATAGAAGCTAATATTCTGCACCTCTGAGGGTTATTGAGCTATCTCCACAGAAACACTGGGTACTATTTCAAAATTACTTTCACACACATCTGGATGGGGTTGGTGTTATATTCCTGCCATCTCCCTTGGGATGGCCTAGCAATAAGCCAGATTGGAGAGCTGTCTTACAGAAAGCTTCCCTAAACAAACAACATCTTCCTTGCAGCTAAGGCTGTTATCTTAAGTTCCTCTTAGAGAATAAGAACACCAGGACCCATTGAAAGGGAAAAAGCAGGGAGGCAAATTATTTGCCAAAAATGGCAGTGAGGTGGTAAAAATGATTTTTGTGGCACTACCTTCAGTTGAGAATGGCTGTAGAAGCCAGGGGCAATGTAATGGGGTATCTGAAGGGCAGTTTTGGGAACAAAGACATTTTCCATGTCACCTATTCTGAACATGCAGCTTTAGGGGTGTGATCTGGAGACCCACTGACAGTGGCAGCTCCCCCACAGGAGTGCACAGGCCCTGGGCTTGTGATCTGAATGGCCTCTTGGAGACCTCACTGCTGTCCGCTGACTGTGAACAGCTTCAGTAGATGAGACTAATGTAGGTGCTCAGAGAAGCTGGGGATTTAGTGCTGGTTCCTTCAATACAGAGTACCAATGGCTCTTGTTAAAAGTTCCTTTTGCCAGTTTGGCTAACATAATTAGCTAATTATCACAGTAATTGCCATTCACCATGGCAGTCAAGAGTAAGTCTCAGTTGTTCTAAACCCTGTGGAGCGGATTAAGATGATCACTGACCCAGAGAGTTCATGGACTTTAGAAAGTCAGTGAATGGTTTCCCCAGAGAGAATAAAGGCAGATTTCTGGGAGTAAGATCCACTGCTTGGATTCCTGTGAGAAAAGTGCTAACATATTCACCTCCTCCTCACAATCTCCAGCATCTTTCCAAGCTTTTAGTCTCCAGAGCAGAATTATGAAAGTTATACATTCTTGTTTGCAAAGCTGCTGTCAGTGCTTTGCTAGCAGTGCCCCAGTTGAGCATATTTCACTGTGTGCAATGGCTGTATTTAGTGGAAGCAATCATGCTGACAGGCTGCATGATGGAAGCCCTAATCTGTGCAGTGTCATGCACTGTGCATCACCACGAGGGAATCTCTAGTGACTCGGTATTAATGAGAGGGAAGCAGTGGCACTGTTATTATTATTTATGACTTATCCTGCTCCACAGATGTGTAAGGCACTTTAAAAAACAAATAAAGGAGGTATCCCTGCTGATAACCATGCAGAGCAGCAAGGCACTGTTGGCATCCTCATGATTCCTGCTGCAGAGGGTCTAAAGAGAGAAGGCTGGGAAACAGTGAGGACAGCACTACCTTCTAGTGCTGTCAGAGATCTTGGTAGATGGAGGGTAGTCAGCATTGCAGACCCCTGAACAAACAGAGGTGTTAAAAAAGCCTGCAGATGTGGTTTAGTGGTGGACTTGGCAGGGCTGGGTTTAACAATTGGACTCAAATGACCTTAGAGGTCTTTTTCAACCTTAAAGTTTCTGTGAGTCTATGAAAATTCTGCTTATTATTCTCATTACATTGTGTTCTAGTGCCTCCTTCTCTCATCTCAGATTAGAGTTTCATGCAAAAATGATATGAAGAATTAACTCTCAGGCCAGTTTTCCCACTGACACCAACCTAAATTATTCCTCTAAAGCAGAATATAAGAAAGCAAAAAATCTGTTCGCTTTCTCTCTCATGCAGAGAACATTTCTATGCAGACACTATTCTAACAGCAAAGAGTAAAATAAAATATTATTGTTATTAGTATAAAGCACCTCTTGACTTCTGGGTATTACTCTATTTTCCTCTTTTGTAACTCTGGCTTGTCTGAAGACCCTGATCTGCATCACAGGAAGTGACAAAGGGATATGAAACATATGCAGGGGATATAAGTCATTCACCTCCTGCTAAATTTTGATCTTAAAAATAATAATTAAAAAAAAATCCAGTCTGCATTCCAAAAATGTTGATTTCTCCAGTAACAGGTAATTTTTTTCACTTTCCTCTCTGTTTAACAACCTGTTTCTGGTGCCACTTTCTGTGGTTTTGAGCTACCAATGTCTGTTGAGGCTGGGCTCAAAGCAAAGATGACTATGAAAGAGCAACTCAGGAGTTACCTGCACATGTTTCATTTTTTTGTGTTCTTCATGAGCAAAACCTGTTCTTTCCATCTGGCTAATGTACTAAGCTTGGTCTGAAAAAATGTGCACCATCTACTAAGTAAAGGTGCCCAAAATTACTTGGGCAGGGGTACACATAGTGAAAGTGAAAGAGACCTGATGAGATCAAGAAGATCATTATCAGTACTGATAGTGGTTTGGCATTCTTCATGTGAGATGTGTAACCATGAATCCATCTGTGGCATTAGAAAGGTCTTAGGATGGGAGGAAGACATACCTTCAAAATGGAGTTTTCACATCCTAAACTTATTTTCTCATTTGATTCAACAGGAAGGAAAGTTTGATGGTGTTCATGGTGCATTGCAAAATATATAAATTTATTCAATCATTTCTTAACTGAACGTTTTGCCTAATCTTTAAAAAAATCACTCAAAATTGGCTTGTCTCTACTCAGTTTCCAAAAACACCTTGGTTTCTTCACATTACTGTAAATTTTACACAGCTAACACCCCTCTCTATCCTGATTTTAGCTCCTTATCATATATATTGCTATGGCTCTGTCTTTACTTCATTGCTTTTTATGTGACGTTACAGAACAGCTTGCAAAACAGCTGGCAGTAAATGGCTTATATTTTGAGGCTATAATTTTGCATGAAGAACTTTTAGAGTAAGTTTTGGATAAAATTCATTGTCAGAGTATGGTACTTTTCACTAAGAAGGTCAGAGAAATTTCCTCATGAAACTAAAATCTTGAAAAAGTTAGGGATTTTTTTTTTAACCTTGCCAACACAAATGATGTTATAACAGAAAGTATTGGTTTGAAATTTGCCATGGATGTAAATTTGCAAAAATTTGTCCTGCTTTTGGAGGAAAGAAGAATGCTGTTTTCAACTGCACACACCCACTAAAAGCATCACATCAAATGGTTCAAGGGTGTAAAGTTGTACTGAGCTTGGTGAAACTATGCTGATCTATTGCTGTAGTCTAACAACCCATTCTTAGCACTGTAATAAAACTGAATATGGTTAAATCATACTGTAGGTAGTGAAAACAGTGTCACACATTCATAAAACCCATGAAAAACTGTGATGGATAAGTATGCCCTGATGCTATTGCAGAAGCACAGAAGCACAGGAAAAAGCATGAGCATTACTTTTATAACAGTAATAAGGATAAATGTGTGGAGGAGCTATTGGAATTAAAATGATGGAATGAAAAGTTTGCACTTATATCATATATTTATTTAGTAAATGAAACAGAACTCTTCATATAAATCTCTGAGAATTTACAGACTAGCTTGTGCTAAAAGAAAGATAATTCGGATACAACCATCTTTCCAGTATTTTTCATATCAGAAGTGTTCCCTCTTCCAGTGTATGAGAAAACTTTAATCTAATGTTTTTGAGACTTAGTGGTATGAAAAGAAATTTCAATAGTCCTAGGCCTTGCACCTCAAATATGGGTACTGTGGCAAGTAATACATTAAATTATGTGCCTTTCCTCACCATTAACACATATAACAGCCTGGGCTGTTATATTTGGTTTTTAAAACTAAAGCAATCAAACACGGAGGATCAAAGTCTCTGGGCTCACGGCTTTGTGAGGATTCATGGCAGCAATCATACAGAAGGTTAATGAGCAGCACAGATGTGACACATAAAGCACAATAAGGCACCATCTAATCCAAAGTATAATGAAACAGTTGAAGCTTAGAATTAAGTATAGTTACAACATAAGAAAGGAAAATCTTTTGTTGAGTCTCTCCCTTTTACTTCTCTTTCAAAGTAACTATAGGATATGTTAAATGCAGGATGAGACAGAAAACCTTTGTATAGAAAGGGCAGAAAATAAGAAAAGAAGGAATCTTTTAAGCTCAATGAAATATATTTTTACATTTTCCTCTTCCCTTTCCTTTTGACCAGCCTTAGGCTGGTACTTTGATCTATATTTCAGTCACCAAGGTCCCTTATCAGAGAAAACACAAAAGAACTGTGAAAGAGACAGATGGATTGACAAATAGATGCACCTTGAGTCACTACAGAGTGACTTTTCTGCTCTTCAGAGTGAATTCTATCTGGAAACCATATCTGCAATGGGAATGGACCAGAGCTTTGCCCTGAGGGCCTAAACCAACTCCCACTGATTGCAAAAAAGCATTTTTTGATATTTAGGCTGATCAATCTAAGATTCCAGGGGATAAAACAACATACAATGGTCTGACATTCCTTGGATGCTCCTTTTTGTGCTCCCCTCCCTTCCTGCACTGAGCAGCTGCTCTGTCCCTAATTTTCCTGTTTTCATGTGTGTGTTCACCTCTCTGCCTTCTAGAAGTAACTTTTATGTACACAGTGTAAGGTATAGAGATCAAAACTGCACCTAGCACAATAGTCTGTCTCTGAGAGACCAGGGACAGATGCCCAGGGTAAAAGAAGAGCCAGAAAGCCCTTCATTGCTCATGTTTTACAAGCCAGAAACAGAGGAGGTAGCTGTGTTATGTCATCCTCAGTATACTCTCCTTTCAGACATATGAGGCACATTTACCACGGTGCTAACTTTTATCATCAGTGGTTTTCACACATGTGTAAGGAATTGCTCCAGTTTGCCTGCTTTGAACTGTATGGCAAAATATTCTCATGACTTTAAGCTCATGTATCAGAACTTGATCCCTGTCCACCTCCTCCTTGGTCCCCCTGCTCTGCACCACTCCTTCTCCAGGAGTCCTGGTCCACCTCATTGCTTCTTGCACGGATGGCACCCACACTTTGATCAGCCATCCTGCCCTTTTCCCTGCCTCTCCCACTTCTGGATGGAAAGACCAGAAAAGCACAAAGCATTGAAGCTGCAAGCATATCACAGATTTGTACACTGGAATAATAACATTACCTATTTGTTCTCTATTCACTTCCTGATATTTCCTAAGGTTTGATTTGCTTTTTGCCTTCTACTGAATATTGAGTTGATGTTTTTACAGACTAGCTATGATATTCCCAGTATCACTCTCTTGAATGATAATAGTCAGCCCAGAGCCCATAATTTTGTAACTAAAGTTTTATTGCTTTTACCTGTGTAAATTACTTTACATTTATCCATATTGAATTTCATTTTCCATTTTATCTCTCACTCATTTAGCCTTGTACAGTCTTTTTGCAAATCTTTGCAGTCAGCTCTCAGTTTTACTAAGCCAAGCAAGTTCATGCTATCAACAAAGTTTCTGTCCTCATTCTCTCCACCTTAGAGACTTGTGCACTTTCCTTGTTTTCAAGCAGCTAATTCAGGGCCATAGTACCAAGCAAAGTGAGACAAACTAGTCTTCCTCAGACTTGCACTAGAACTATTTGTACTTCATGCTACCAAAATTTTGCATATCTGGCTATGGGCCATCATCTTCCCATCCATCTTTATCTACTTTTTCACTTCTTTTTGTCATATTTGTCTTCCTTATAGAGCAACCACATTAGTCATCTCTTTGAACATGCATAGGATTTTTAGGTGGAATTTGGAATAGATCTGTTTCATAGAGAAAACAAAGCTTTCTCCAAAATGATGTCCAGCTTGATGGCAGCCACTGGACTTATGTAATGTCAAGCTAAGAAAGCAGAGAAATGGTCTTGCATGCTTAGCTGACACACTGGATAATAGGGATTAAGGCACATTAATTTTTTTTTAGCCAGTAATACACACTGAGTTATTTGACTAGCAGGACAACAACCCTGCTAAGACCCAATGGTCTGGCACAGTTCCACCTGGGTCAAGAGTAGGTGACTTCAGAGTAAAGTACACAATGTAAATCTTCCTCTTGCTTCAGGACCCATAATAAAAAAACCTTAATTTCCTTAACACAAGATTTAATTTGTTAACAGTCATTCTCAAGTACAATTTCTTTGGAAATTTGATCTGCTTTCTTTTTCTTGATTTTTGGGGTTTTTTGGTTTTTTATTCTCTTCAGATGTTCCTCTAACCTAGAGGCACAAAGAAATGACATAAAATGCTATCTAATGAACACACACACCACCCTCCCAAAGTAAATTGACAGGTAAGAAATCTGAACAGATAGTCCAGTGATACCATTGATAGGATGATTTGGTGAGTAGAACACCACTCCCCGAACAAGTTAGCAGAGATGATTTTATGGTTCTACATGGTTATCTCAGCTCTTAATTCAATCCCCCTGATTTGCATGTCCAGCTCATGTGGTTCATTTACTGAGCTTTTCCCCTTTCAGGCTGTCTATAAATATGCTGTCATGTCCTCTAAACCTTATTTAAACTTCCTGAAGCACAGTAACAACAAACTTCCCACCACAGTCAGCAGCAGATTTCAATGGAGCTGCTCATGAGTATGGGCTCTGCGATTTGGCACAGACAAAAAACACTGGTGTGGAGGCTACTGCACCTCTAACCTCTTTTACAGTAAGAACAGAATCTTATTCCTTCTCCTTTTTCCCTATCTCCTAGTGAGGTCCTAATCCATGTGAAGTTTTAACTCTCACTCCATGGTTACCAAGTTTCCCTTACAGTCTGTTCTAAGGGTCTTTATCAAAGGTCTTTTGAAAACCTGAATAAATTTTATCCACCATTTCTCCCTTATTCACCATTTCGTTAATTCTGAGTGAGTGTTGGCAGCTTAGAGAGCTATTATTTGGCCTTGAGAAGCCTGAGGCTTTAATTCTAGCATGTTGTATACATTAAATTAATATATAACTCTATCTTTTATAATTTTCTTGACTATTTTTCCTGCTCCTGAGGTATGTCCTGTGTATCTATAAAAGACAATTGCCTCTGGCACCTTATGAAAGATTAAGGCAGTCTTGGCTACAACCCAATTGGCTGTGGAAGCAGGGTTTTATTTCAGATTTTTAACAATAAACTGTGTATCTTTAAACAGCAATTCAGCTGCTTCATTATTTAGTCCCTCATAGCTCCTAGACAGGTAAGATACAGCAGTGATGATTAATTACTATGTAATGTGTTGTGTTATTCCAGTACCTTTTCTCCATTTTTTTTTTCTGTTCTCACAGAACATCTCACCCTTGCTTCATGTTGATAATAGCACCTATTTAAGTTATTTTTTAAACAAGAATTTAAGCTCAGTTGCATAAGTCAATGTATTTTTTGCCTATCGCTACTTGACATTGTGGAGGAGAATGTGTGTGACTGACACCATGTGAAAAGCAGAGGTAAGCAGAGAGGAAAAATGAAATAAAATAAATACTTCATGCTACAAATCATTATCTTTGAGACTGGTCCAAATAATGCCCTGGTAAATGAGCATAAATTGGATCTACTTCGAGTCCGGTGTACATTTGAAGAGAGTTGGCATAATTTCCCTGAAACAAAGGAGAAAGTTGTTTACACCACTTGCAGCTCTGGCTCATTTATTTCAATGAAATTATTCTGCATTTATGTGGGTGTAACCCAGAACAGCATTTAGTTCATTGTTAAGGTATTAACTTCTCTGCTCCTAATCCTGTCATGGTTAGTAGCAAAAATAGTCTGTGGGATACTTGCATGAATGAAAGGAGAGGAGAGGAGAGCAGAGGAGAGGAGAGGAGAGGAGAGGAGAGGAGATAAATGCTTTCCACATGCAGAGAAAATAGTTTTTGTTATTTATTTTAACAATAGGTGGAAATTTACTTGAATCTGTCATTCCCATTGTGCCAGGCACCATAGCAACTTAACTGGGTAGAGGCTGTTTAGGCAATAACTTGTTTGTTCTTTTGCACTCCCCTCTTTCCTGCCCCCCAGCTAAACTCTGTTTTGAACAGCCAGGCAGCCAAGTGGGGCTCCTGAGCTGGGCTGGCTGGGAAGCAGCATACTCCAGCCTAATTCCTTGTACTCACTTCAGTGTTTCTATCATTTCTTTGTGCCAAACACTGCAGAATGCAGCACAAAGATAAAGAGAGAGACAATACCCTGCTCAAAGAGCTTCTAGCAGAAGCAGGCACCTTCCAAAGAGGGAAATGGAGAAGCAGTCTGCCTGAGCTCTCACTAGAATAGGAAACTAGAAATAGAAAGTGAACCAGCAGTTCTTAAGACCCATATGCCTTTACAATGCACTTTTTTTAGACAAAACATGTCAGGTAACAATACCTTTCTTAGTTGGGTGCTGGAATTTTTGAGTACTGCTGCCCTAGGATTAATTGCAGTCTTTGGAAATGCTTTGTGTTATCTCTCTGTTAAAACTGATGATGATTTGTTTCTGCTTTGCAAGTTTGAGTTGGTTTATTGGAAATTTTATGAGGGTAAAAGAGGTTTATGGGGGTAAAGAGGAAGAATTATCACTGTATGTTAAAGGAAGAGTTATTACCACTACTCATAATAGCAGTGGGAAAGATTATCACTAGAAAAAGCTCAAGAGGATTATTTGGGATTCAGCAATGTACAGTAAACAATCTTTATCTCTTGCAGAATATCAGTGCATATTTTACAATATAGCTGGCATTGGTGATCCATGAAAAAATCTGCTGCAATTTAAGTTTAATCATTCTGAATCTCAGAATTAAATTAATATTCAGTTGTCACAAAACCAGTGGAAAAAAAAAGCTGCTTAAGAGAGGAACGGGGAAAAGCACTATAATTTCATTTCAGTCTAATTCCAATTCAAAATCTTTGTATCAGCATTCCCTTGGCAAGTTTTCAGCAGACTCATAATACACAACAGAGCAGTATGACCATGAAGATAACAGACAGGAGATCACCAAGCAAACTAGTTTCAAAGCTACTGGTTTATGTTAAATACTTTTTTATAAGTACACAATATATTCCTGACTTTCCTATCTCACAGTCATAAATATCAACTGATTAAATGTTCTTATTTAACAAAAATACTGATTCTTTAAACACACTCACAGGCATATAGGCAAGCTCATCATGTCTGCAGAGATTAAACTCAGTCAGGATTAAAAAGAAAGAGTAATGAAGACAGTATAAATGAAATTTATGTAAGGATTTCTTCCAGTAAGAAAAAATAAAGTAACCAGAATGAGGCTATGTGTGACAAAAACATTTCATATTCTGCTGGAAATTACTTGGATAAGGTGAAGATAGGCAGCATATAATATAGTGAAAAGATGTAATAGACCATGTAAAGAAAACGAGCCTATCTAGGATGTGATGGAATTATATGAACTAATATTAGTTTTGCCCTTGGAAATTTATATTCACATTTATAGTTATAAATAAAAAATCAGATTTATAAATCAAAAATAACCTGAGATGAATTGTGCACCAACTCTTGTCTTGCTATTCACTTCTCAATAGGAGATTTCAAATCAGCCTTTGCTGGAACTTAGGAATTTAAATTATGACCTGTTTTCTTATACACCTTTTACATAGCTTTGTTTAGTAACTGTAGGGAGTCATAGCATATGTATATATACTATAATATATATATATTTATATATAAAAGTATGTATACAATAACACACAAGATTCGCAATTCTGTGAGCAAGATGACTCCTTTTGGAAAGAATTCTAGGTTATTAGAGAAAAAAAGACTCCCCAAGACAAAATGACATGCTAGTTTTACATTCCTCCTCGTTTTCAAGACAACACTTGTGCTATGAGTTTGTTTTGAAGTCAGTTTTTTGCAGTACAGTTATGTTAATGGAAATTAGGGATGGAATTGCAAAGATGGAAAACCATGAAAAATAAAGTATGGGATGCTCTGGATCATTTAAAAGGGTAATTAACATTGTTTTTTAAAAATTATGGAAAGCTCATGCAAATTGCATCTTATTTTAAATAAAATTACTACGCATATATACATACTAATTTTGAAAGATGAGTTTCTAATTTTTATGAAATAAATAAGTTGAAAAATTAATGCTCTCATATTGATGTATGCATCACATTTAGGAATTTACTATTAAACTATTACTATTAAGATTTTCCTGTTCAATCATGGACAAAGCCACCTTTCCCAAATGTGTACAGCAATGTATCTCAGGTCTCACCTGGAGGATTATCTCAGGGATTTGCAGTGCAGGCAAATTAATCATAGTTCTTGTTCAACCTCCAAAGTTGGCCAAGTTAACAAAACAAGTTAAGAAGTGATTGCAAAAAAATTTTTGTATGAGGGCAATCTTAGTAAACTAGTCACTGACTCACTCCTGGAAGCAGAAAGATCTAATTTTCCCCTCACACATTGTATCTGAAACAAAAAAAATCCTGGCTATTTAAGAGAAAGGAATATGCCAAACCAGAGGAAGGTAGTTCACTCTAACAGCATTGCATCCACACAGATGTTCCAGTGGATCCATATGAAAATGCTCTCTTTAAAAGACATCTATGTCAATACTCCCTGACAATCCCTAACACAAGTTCCTGTGAAAATGTTTCAGTGGCAGTACACTGGCATATTCTGCTTTCATTTACAGGTGGCCCAGCACTACTTTCCTGAACTGCAGAAAACTTGCTTTACATAGAATTAATACTCTCAGTGACAATCTCTCTATTTTCTCCTTTTGGTACATGATTCAGGATGAACAAAGCTCTTCCATCTTTCACATAGTTTCAAAGCACCTCTGGAAAGAGTCCATTTTCTGGTGGGATTTGGTGTGTGGCCTCAGCAGGCAGAGGTGGAAGGTGAACCCTCAGCGAGGCACAGCAGGAAGCACAGAGGGAATGAGATCCCTCACAGCCTAAGGTAGTGCCTGACACAGACCAGGTTAGTAGGCATGTTTCTCCTTTCTGATGGGAGCTTTGCTGAAACATTTTGGATTAAATAGCACACAATTTGCTAACACATTTCCATCACTTTGAAATTGCACTCGTGGCTCTCCCATGGCATCTTGACTGCAAGGACTCCACCCTCCAACAGTTTCCAAGCTTCCACTGAGATGACAACTCCAGTCACCTTATATTGTTCTTTAAATCTTGTTTTACCACGTACCCTCTTTACTTTGACCTTCAAGCCAGCCAGGATCCTTTGTCCTGACCAAACCATGTGACAAACTTGAATTTACTTAGTCTGGGATTTTCAAGGTAATGGGATGAACATCTGTGTCAAGCAGAGTCTCCAGCAGCCTCAGCCTGCGGGCACTGCTAAGTCTGCTAAGTGGTGAGAAGATATGATTGTGATAATAATAGCACTGCTGAATCTCTATTGAACTAAGGTGTTCTGCTACACTTTTGACCCCTGCACATTTATACACCTCGTCCTGGCTCCTGAAATGTTTTCAAAAGGGTTGTTTGTTGCTGCAGTGTCCTTCATGTGCACTTCTGAAGGCTGAGCCAGCGGGTGCTGCAGTGCTTGACAATCTTTAAATGCTTCAATGCTCTTGAATTCCTGATATATTTTGTAGCCTTCCTTCTTTTTGAAGCAGCTTTGAAAACGGTGAGACATACCCAACAGCAGTTCTCAGGCACTTAATAGCCACTGCTTCACATCAAGTTGGCAGCATCTGTTTGCCAAATGACAAACACAGCCAGGGTCAGGTAAGCTCTGGGTCTCCACATAACAAATCTGGAGATGAGCAGAGTTGTTTTATTCTCTCTCTCATAAAGCTGCTGTTGTCATTGCTATGGAAAGCAACAATGTTATTCCAGGGTGCAGTTTTGTCTTGTCAAGAATGGCAAAGGTGTTTCCACCTGTTGTTTATCAAGATGTCTGAGATCCACTTACTGCTTGGCCTACATCTTTTCAAAGAGTCTTCCTAGACTAAAAAATTCTCTCTCATCTCTTTGATCGCTACTTTGATCACTTCTTTAATCTCTTAAACAATGTGACCCATGCTTTCTGATGTTCAGCTGGACTAAAGAAGCATTTTTAATGATTGTCATTGTATTTGCACATCTCAGGATCACTGACTGCACTGTCACAGAATATTTCTTCTTCACCTTGACTTCTATAGATGTCTATGCTCTTTATAGTTTTGCTGTAGTATCTGATTAGGAGGTTCACGATGTAGGTAGTGATCAGTAGATAGAGATGAAACACCATTTTGGAGCACTGTGAGGTGCTCTCATTTTATTCACAACATTTTTTTTGCCTATAAATTCTGTATTATGTCTTTATTGAGAAATAGATTCAGTGTTGATTGGTCAGGGCAAAGAGGGAATTTTATCAATATGAATAACAGAATAATGTAAACTAAACTGTGCTTTCCACTGTATACCAAGTCATCATCACTATTTTCTCTCCTTTTTATTGCTTTTAAAGTGGAAACTGTGACTTTGTACTATTGTTTAGAATGTTCCCGCTTGTGAAGGCACTGGAAGCAGAGACTCATTCTGCTGGATTCCGTGTGCACTCAGAGTGTTTTTTCTGGTGTAAACATTTATTTATCTTTGGTGGTGGAAAGTGATGCTCCAGTGACAGTTACAATATACAACACAAATACAGGTAAAAATGCAGAAGTCATATTATGCATATCATATAGAATCAAGCCACATCATACGAAATGCTGTCTTTTTCATGACTGAGAGGGTGATTCAAAAGCAGTGCCTTGATGATCATATGCTGATGTATATAGAGTAAGCACTTATCTGTCTCCAGTGACAATATACAGAAGCATTATAAAAATCACAGTCTCAGCCTTCTGTCTTTGAACCATTTAATTCAACAATTGACAATGCTAACCTCATTAATTCCAAAACATTACTTAAAGCATGCATGTTAAGCAAATTCAGTTAACTTCACTGGAATAATCTAAAAATATAGACATAGTCAATTATTTCAGCTGAGTTAATCAGAAATATCTTTTAAAGTCAGTAGCTTATATTTTATAGAATTTTGCTTCCTATATATATTTTCATAACTTCATTTTCCTTATTTGCAATTTTGGGTTTTAGGAGAACCATAAAATAGCTTTTCTGCTTATGATATGAATTCTGTTTTTACTAAGCAATTTTAATATACAAAATTAGAAGCCATTTTTAAATATACAAAATTCACTAAAGAACATGTCAAAGGATGGTGCTATAAAGGAAAAGCTAGTTGAATTTGCAGGAAGAAATATTTGTCATTTGAAAATATAATGTCATTGAAAACAAGGAATTATTATTAAGGTTGTATTAACTATGAAATTATAGTTCTGAAAGTGTAAAATAATGCTCCTTTAATATATTTGCTATATCACACATATCACCTTTTTAATGTAATATTTAATTTCATTGAAATCAGAACAGAATCACACATTTAAAATGACACCTTGAAATTACAGTTTTCCTTTTTTTTTTACTTGAAAATTTTAAAGAGAAACAAAGGTTATGTGATTTCTAATGTAGAGCTTTTGGGATTTTTTTTTTTCATTATAGACTCAGATTTAGGCTAAGAAATAATTCCAAAGTTTTGTCATACCCCAAGTGATAAAGCAGCAATATCAGTGAGTGATCATGTACAAAATTTCTGTACAAAGCACTTGTGGAAATGTGTAGGATAGAGGTTCCCAATTGGTGCCTCTTTAATGAGTTAAGCCAAGGTTAAAAGGAAGGCACAGCCCACAGTGAACTCAATAAACCTTGGTGAAGATTGCAGTGCAGCCAAAAGCAATTCTACAGATTCGAGGGTGTTGCAGTGAGGCTGGGGAGGTGCAGCTCTACCAATCTCTGATGGTTTATGAGAGACACAGGAATGAGGTGCTGAAGGATCAGGAGGGATGTGGGGCAGGAATAGAGGCTGTGGGTAGGGTGAAAGGGGTAGAAAAACCCAAAAGTACAGAAACAACCCCTAATGTGTTTTAGTGAAGACTGAGGGTCATGGCTCACTGAAGAATAAACCAATTTACAGTAAAGGTCATATCTGCTGTATTGGGATATACAATTTTCATGAAAAAAGCAGGGATTGGTGGATGCTTATGAATGAATAACTGTGCATGAAGACCATCAGTATTGCTGTAACAAACAGATAATGCCCATAGTTCACCTTTCAAAGTTATAAATATTCTAATTGGTGTTGTCTGGTTTCAATATCCTATACTGTTCCTAACTATGCAATCAACCATGTATTGTCTTAAAAACCACGTGGTCAGAAGAGATTTTCATGCTAGTGCACCTTTAATTTAGGAAGAATGTTTTTCTCTGTCAGTAATCCTTTTAGTCACAGATGTTTAGCTTGGAGAAATGAAATAGTTCCCAATATGCTCAAAGTCTGTCTATGATTAAATGTAATCACTTTTTAATTAACTAGAATTTTCAATATCTTGCAAATACTCTTTATGAAGTTTTATTCAAATGAGGGCATGGTTTACTTTAGTTTTTAAAGTTTGGAGCTCAGAGAAAAGGCAACAGAAGACACAGAGAAAATGAAGCTTATTACAAAAAAGAATGATGCATAAAACCTGCTTAAAGGCTGTGCAGGGTGTGCCTAGGAATGAACCTTGAGCAAGACCTTAACTGTGTATTAGTCTGATATAAACAGCTGTACAGCTGTTCATATGTAGCATTATCTTAACTGTTGTGTTGTTATTAATTATTATGGTTAAAACTGTAATTGAGTGAACGTGCAGAGCAGTTTCAGCCAGCTTGGCAGAGGCACAGAGAGCTCCACGTGTGACATCTACCCAGGTGGAGCAGCTGCCCTCCCCCAGAAAGCATCACAGGTGCTTCAGCAATGCACTGCAGAAGTCTCCAGGGTATCGTGAGCCAGATAAAAACTTTCAAAGCCTCATGAAGCCCAGAACTGCATTATTACAAATTTACCTTCCTGGATCAACGAACAGACAAATAGAAGATCATTATAAGTCAGAGCAGAAATCCATTATTTCTCTTGAAAATATCAAAGCTGGATGTTTTCCATCCAAAAATGCATAAAAATTTCTTTTAATAACCCAGGATTTTATTCTACCAAACAGAAAAATCTCAATTATGTAAAGGACAAACCTTTCATTTCAGTAAATATGTATTATGAAGTAGAGCTTAAATATATTTTAAATGCAATAAATACTATATAAAAAGCCTTATTATAAAATCATACAGAACATAATATTAAAAGAAGACTAAAATTATAAATGCATTTTATCTGTTTAAAAAAAGTGATATTTAGGATATATTTTAGGAAATAAAAGAAAAAATTTTAACTCTTTGTTTTGGAATTTTTGACACAAAACAATTAAAATCAACAGTGATCTATTAAATATTTGTTTTCAGTTGAATTTATCCTCTGAATAATCTAATAATATGTAGCTCTCCTCTTTCAAACAAACATTGTGTTGAACATGCATGAAATTGATCTAAATATATTCTTATTTTTTGCTCTAGTGGTTATTAATGCTATTCTGCTGGTGTCTGAGTGGCCATTTAAAATGCCACCCAACCACCATTCCCTCTGAGGAGAATTCTCAATCTATTGTACAATCAAATGGAGCAGGAAAGTCTCAGTCTGATTCTTGATGCAGATAAGATGAGACAGATGTATTTCAAGGGCTGGAAATGTATCTGAGAGAGGCATCTAAACAATAAAAACCAATTTACTTGATTCAGGCTCAGGCTGAACCTCTCTGATTGCACAGGTCCAGAAGGAAGAGGCAATCCCTGCAGCCAGCTTTTTAGCTTAGACTAAAAGAAAAGCACAGCTTGGGAAGCAAAGATTACACACTCCTTTCAGCACCTCCCATTTGTTTGAGCTGGGTGTCAGCCCTCTGGCCACAGGGTGGGTGTTTGTTCAGGCAAGAGCAATCCTCCTTGCCCTCAAGAGTATGGATGAAAGGGGGTGAATCATCCATTTCTCTACTTTTCTCAAGATTTGTGAGGTGCTTCTGACAAACGGCAGTGGCACTGCCTGCACCTACGCTGGGGTGGCACAGCTCAGGGGAGTTTGGGATGGGAGATGTGTAATCATTAAGTGTGAAAATACCTCTGTCTCTGGGAATTCATCTTAGCAACCTAAAGGATGCCCAAATTGTCTCTCTGCCCCTCGTCTACATGGTGACATTCTCTGAGGGACTGTGTTTCTCTGCACCCAACAAGGTGAAAGAGAAACCATGGTGAGGAGGAGGCTCTTTCTGTCCTTCCCACAGACTGGCAACAAGGTGGATTTTTGTGTTGGCAGCGTGAGACTGTGATGGTCACTGAGTGGGACTGCCACCAGCAAGCGTCCGGTGGCAGGAGCTGGGAAGGGGCGGCATTGGAACAAGTAGAAAGCAAAGGAGTTTCCTTCCTTAGGAAGAGAAGCGAGCAATTGGCTTGATTTAAAAAGGCCCAGCTTCTAAGCTCTAATTAAAACTTCAAATGGAGGGGAAGGGGAGGATGAAGGGAATGTGATTGTAGCACTTTCTTCTGCAGAAACGGCACGATCCAGGGGTCCCATTCATCTCCAGGAGGACATTCTGCCCTCACAAAACCAGCCCAGGCTGGCACCAGCCTGCACAGCCCTGGCTGCTCATTAGAGCCAGGCACAAGTGCTCAAAGGACGTGTGAGCAGTATGAAAGGGACCTGGCAGAGCTGACAGGAAGTGGCTGTCACTCGTGGCTGTACCAGCGCGGGGCTCTCATGAACAGCAAAGCTGCTTCTCATCTCTCGGATGCTCTCTAAGGCCTCATTCCCAGGATCACCACTCACACTGCTCACTGAAGTTGAGGAGAGGGTTTTCTTCCAAAGAAGGGTCAAGGTGGGGAAGCTGGAAGACTGAAATATATTTTCAGAATGTGTGAGAGATCTGCTTCACTGTCACTAAGGCTGGTGGCCTGTGGCTGGGAGTGTGGACCAGGTTTGAATACACATTTTCACAGCAAAAGTTGAAGCAAAGCTAGTTATTTACTGCTGGTGAATCTGTAGGAAAAAACAGTGCTCAGAAAGCACCAAGGCTAAGTGAGGCATAGGGTGGGCTGCCAGAAAACTAATGAAGAAAACATGTGGGAAAAGACAGCCACTGCTATGGCATGTCAAGAAGGGGTGTTAAATTTGCAGGGGGTATAGGTTAATGCAGAGGAATCCCCAGTGCAGGCTGGATACACATTTCCATTTTACCCATAATAACCTTTTCATTTCCCATTTAGGCCTGAAGGCAGGAGCTGTGGGTCACCTCCAGCCAGATTGTGTCTAAAACCCATCCCTATATGTAAGGATATTTCCACTCTGTAACAGCAATCTGACCCATGCTACCTTTGCAGCAGGTGTGCACCTTGGGCAAAGCTGCTGCTTGCCAGTGATACAGGCAATTAAGGGTTTGGATGGGAGTACAAGCTCAAGCCTGCAGCTCCCTGGCAGCACAGATATAGTCTGAATTTCCTTTCCTCAGGGAGGTTATGTCCTCCCCTGCATAAATATATAGCTATTCTTGCTGTGTGCATCTCCCCATTGCCACTGAGAGTATCTATACATCAATAGGGTTCTATATTTTCTAATGAATACATCATTATGTACTGTCACAGCTCTGGTAACACAGACTTTTCTCCATCAACATACTTTTCAAAAAGTTTTTATATTGCTAAAAGGAAAACTGCCTTGAAAAATGTTTTTTTCTCCCTCAAAATATTTCAGTTTAAAATATTGTCATTAATATTAATAATAATATTCTAAGAAGTATTCTTGCTTTTTCTAAAGTAGCAATTGAAAGCTGTGCTGAAAGATTTTTATTTTCTTTCAGTGTTGTTTTGCTCAGATCGTGTATCTGGCAGAAGAGAGTGCCTATGGGGAAAGGAAGAAAGAAAAGGCCACAGTCACTAATACAGAGTATTTTAATACAGAATCCAGATGAGTGCTGCAGTCTTTGTTTGGCTAATAAAGGAACAACTGATGTAGTGATAACATACTGTAAAAAATAGCCAATGTTTTGGTACCATAATGCTCCCATTGCTATAGGGATTTTTCTGCAGTTACTTAGTTGTGTAAATCATGTGTATGTATATATATAAATAAATAAAACCAAGCTTCATGACAACTCTTCAGGCAATTTTTACAGCCATTAGCAAGGCAAACATCAAGTGCAAGAAGTTTCTTAACAGAAAAATAAAAGAAAGTCAGGAAAAAAAAGTCCTTTTACAAACTTAAGCTACCCAGACTATTCATCTTCTATCTGTAGGCACACAAATACACTGGAAGACAAAGCCTGTCCTGAATAGGTAACAATAAATCTAGAATCATAGAAAATCTGGGCTTTAAGGGATCCTCTTACAACCTGCACTGAAGCAGCACCAAAATATATGTAGCACTCTGCACCTTAAATGTCCTTGAAAACCTTCAGTGAAGCAGCTCCTCAAGCCTATCCCAGTATTTCATACATCTTGGGAGTGTTATCATATAGCATTCATCTTAAATTGGTACATTTTTCATAAAACTTCTTATTCTATTCCAAGGATTATGGAGAATAATGAACCACTGAGTTTTTTAGTGCAAATTGTGTGTAGAGCAAGACTGATAACTGTGTTTGTCAGTCTTGTCTTTTTCAGATTGAGACCAGCTCATTCAGCTTAGCCTTGTTATTCTTGTAAGGTTCCCTGTTTTTCTTAAACCAACACTAAAGTTGATATACAGTCTAGATAAAGCCTTGTGATGGCCAAACAGCATTGAACCATGAAGGAAAATATAAAAGAAAGGCTTGCTCTGTCAACCTCATCATACGTACACCCAGTCCCTACTGGTTTGCCTTTCTATTGATCAAAGACTTTTCTAGAGATGAGGGCAGTTCCTACCCTCCATGGTGAGTTAGCACCACTGAGGACATAGACATTGCTACCCTCATTTACACAGTGTGAGAACCTGCCCTGTAAATATCTTCTGAGTTGTTTTAGATTTCTACTCTTTAGAAGAAAAAGTATTACAGATCTTGCAATAATTAAGCTCTGCATACTGCATCTTCCAGCCAAATGCTTTCATTTTTAATAACCCTTTATTTTCTTCTTTTTATATTCTCTTTTTTTTTTTTTTTGCTGCTGCAGAGTGCAGCAGCTCAAGATTCAATGGTGCTAGAACAGGGGAGGCTTTGTAAACTGAATCAATAATGCTTAAAATTTAATTAAGCTGTTGCATCTGAAGAACTGACTCCAAAGAGTATATGTGATCCATCATGATACAGCCAGTGCTGTTTCAACTACAGCAATATAAAAGTGCCCATCTTTTCATTGTAAGCCTTTGGCAACATGATATTTTTCTGCAGAGACACAGAAGAAAAGAACAAAATGCAGCCAGGAACTCCCTGCAGTTTACTTTGAAGTGTTCACCACACTTTGACCTTCATAGCTAAGCATTCCCTCAAGCCCTACAAAACATGCCTGGATTTCTGGTCCCTGAATGTTTGATTTTCCAAGGTGTTTGGCTGTCCTTGCAGAGAATTATCACTGGAAAGGAGAGCAGGAAGTACATGAGTCAGGGCAATCCCAAGCACAAATACAGGCTGGGAGAGTGGATTGAGAAAGAGATTTGGGGATGTTTGTTGATGAGAAGCTCAGCATGGCCCGGCAATGTCTGTATGTGACCCAGAAAGCCAACTCTGTCCTGGGCTGCACACAGGAAGGGTGGCCAGCAGGTTGAGGGAGAGGATTCTCCCCCTGTACTCTGTTCTTGTGACCCTACCGGGAGTGCTGTGTCCAGCTCTGGAATCCTCACCATAAGAAGGACATGGATCTTCTGGACTGAGTCCAGAGGAGGGACGTAAAGATGCTCAGAAGGGCTTTGGATTAAAAGAGGGTAGGTTTAGACTAGGCATCAGGAAGAAATTCTGTCCTATGAGGATGGTGAAGCACAGGAATAGGTTGCCCATTTGTGGACGTCCATCCCTGGAAGTGTTCAAAGCCAGTTTGGATGAGGCTTTGAGCAAGTTGATCAAGTGTGTGGCATCCTTGCCCATGGTGCAGGGTTGACTGAAAAGATCCCTTCCAACCCACACTATTCTGTGATTCTCTGAATTGTTTGGGATATAATTTTTGTACTTCACTTCTAAAGCGCAAAGAAATATTCCAGCTCATAAACTCTGAGGAAAGGTAGCTTCTTGAGAAATTGCAAATGCCTCTAACACTTTGGGAATGTGCTTGGAGCTGGGAAGGCACCAGGACTCCCCTGACACTTCACAAAACACTCACACTTGCTCTTTGGGCTTTGCAAGAAGTTCCCTCAGAGCCTGACACATCCATTAAACTAGAAATTCTAAGGCAGCCCAAGATTTTTAATACATTTAATTTTATTTTAAAATACATGTCCTAAATCATCACACAGTTGAACATTTTACCTATCTGGCTTTTCATTCTGAACTTCTTTCATGGGTCTTATTCCAATTAAGTATAAGAAAGGAAAAAAAAAAAAAAGAAAAGGAAAAAAAGAAGAATGCCATGCTTTTGTACATAATGCATGAACAGAACTTTTATACAATTCTGAAATATTAAAATGGAAGTTTATTATGTTGTATAATGATTATAATAATATTATATGAATGTATGAAAAGTTTCCTAGAGAGATATTTGAAAAGAACTCAGAACATGACTTTGTCACAGCTCATTCAACACTCTATGTGCTCAAAAATTATTCTTTTTTAACATTTTCTGCATTTCTCCACATTGTGCTTACTCTGCCTTACCTTGTGTTAAGCACCACTGCATTTTGTAAGAGCTTGAGGAGAAGAGAGAGCTGGTTATGGCAGAGTCAGCTGGTGATGTTGACAAGTTCCTTGAAAAGCCAAGGAAAAACGGGTCATGCTGTAAACATCAAAGTTAATTCTCACCAGAGGCTTGTGGGAATATACAGGTCACATCACAAGGTGTTTATACAAAATATCCTACAGCAGTAACATCTCCTCCACCTGGGCACAATTCCTGCTTCTTACAAGGAATGGTGACAAAGATCTCTCCTACCACCCCCCAGTCACTCTCTGGTGCAGGAATGCTGCCCTGAAATGTTTACAAAAGGGCCATAATATACACTCCTTCCTTAAGCTTCTGCAAAAATAAAATATCAGAAGTTTTTACCAAAGCCCACAGAAATATAGCCACAATTGCAGAAGTTGACATGGCACTTTAAAAGCTGGATAGAAGCCTTACCAAGCTGCATTACTAAGAAATTACTGACTAGATTCAAGCAAAAACAGTATTTTTCAATTCATAGACACATAAATTTCATAAAATAGGGTTGTGTTCTGAGAGTATTTCTACTTTGGGTCTGTTTTTCCAATATTATTCATTTTTAAAGGAGTAATTCAAGATTTTTTTTTACATATTTTCAAGATTTGAACATTTTTCCAGTCTACAGAGCATAAAAACTACCACTGCTTCAAAAGTTGCTCATAAACTCATAATTTTTAAGAATACAGGTTACAATGCTGCAATAAGAAGTACTTTTTCATATATTTTTGAAGTTTTTTCCCATTGAATTTTAGCAAGATAAAATTTCTACATAAGCAGTTAGAAATGAAAAGCAGCTATCCTGTCAGTCTTTGTAAGGTGCACTGGGAAGGACTGTCTTGTGGAGGATTTGGGATTTTTAGTGCAGAGGGAAAAATCTCAGAAAATTCCCCTACTAATACTTCTGAAGTCTATCTGCAAAAGATACTGCAGAGTGGATTGGAACAGGGAACTAATTGGACTGGGGTTTAGTTTATGCTTTATCTCTTTCACTTTCCAGCAATTTCTCCACATAAAAAACCCTAATCAGACATTGTCTGCATTCCTAACACCCTGCAAAAAAAGAGGAAGGTGCTTACCTAGGAGTAAAACATATGGACTATAGGATAGGAAGAAATAGGGTCATAACTCTGGCTCTTAACACCTGTTGGCTCCCCAGCAGCCATCAGCAAACTGACGTGGGTTCTTTTTGTGAAAACAACAGCATCAGAAAATTAATAGTTGTTTGGGGCATAACATGGACTACCATTTCCAAGTTTTTTATCTTTTGGAATATATAATTTTTAATATGGCTTTTTCCTACCATACCTCCACATATTTAAATAATTTGAACAATTGCCAGCATTTTATGATCTGGCTTTTAAAGGTTGTTTCACAGATCTGCATACTCAGCTCAAATTATTTAGCTATTTGTACAAGCAATTTGAAGGAGCATTTTGTTTCTTCTACTTCATAAAATATCCATCAAGCTTAGATATGCACTCCTGATCATTTTTCCCCCTGAGATTTTTTTTCTGACTTACTCCATGCTCTCCTCCCTGTCCCTATGTCCGCTCTCCCTGTTGTTTCCAGTTGACACATTATCTGTTTCAGAAGCCATGTGCTGTAGGTTATTTCCACAGAGCAATATCAGTTAGCCTTGGATTTCCCAAGCTGCCACAGACAGTGACTCCAACACGTTGCTTTGGCTCTCTCCTACTCACTTGTCCCACCTCCCTTTCCAAAGACTTTCCCCCCAGAATCTGCCTTATCAGGCTGAGGGACAAAAACCACACTAATGGATTTGGGCCCAAAATCCTCAGCATGCCCACCAGAGTTAGTCCAAGGCAGGTGAGGGCTGCTGGATACCAACTCTGTATATTAGCAGAAACAGACAAAACCCTCAGAAATACTCCCAGTTCTTCAGAAGACTTTATATGATAGATGAGAATTCAAAACTTACTATTCTAGTATGTTATTAGGATGTAGATGCTGAGCACCTGCTCTGGGAAGATAAAGAGCTGAGCAACCTTGCACTTCTGCAGTCATCTGCTTTCAAACCACATATTTGATAAATTCAATAAGAATTCATAAAGAATTTGAGGCTTTAATCAGATCGTCTATAAGAAACAAAAAGATACAATCACAGAAAACTTAGAACTGAGTACTATTCTTTTATTCTAAACAATTTTTTTTTTCATACTAGGCTTGCTTCTTATTAAAAATGGCCTTGAGAAAATGATCTAAATTCTGCTTCAGGTAAAAAACACTGTAAGTTTCAAAATGACAAGATAGCCATTTTAGGGACATATCTTGGATAGAAGGACATATGAGAAGCAAAATAATTACATATAAATTTAATCTAGGGTGGTTTATGTTCATGACACAACAGATGAGGCTGTATGAAACTATATTGGTGGGGTAGAAAGCTTATTTAAATACATTTGAATAACTTATTTCCTGAAGTCTGGATAAAAATAGGACAGAGTGTGTGTGGGCTATATTATTGAGATACATTCCCATTCAAAACAGACATATTTCATCAGTTTTTCCTTTCAATAATCCAATTGTCAGTTTTATAGTCCATAAAAAAATGTGCAGAAGGGATAGGAAATGACTTTCATACATATCCTGAACTGCTGAGTTGCTCTGTTTCATTACATTGCCCTGCAGATGACTGACAGCTCTGTAATCAACTTCAGACTGGATTTAGTGGTTCCACATCCCATTCTCTCATTAATTATTGAAGGCATTTTTCTCTGTTGCATGGAGGGTCACTGTATCCACTGTGCTTATATTTGCATCTCCTGAGCAGCAGAGGAGTTGTTGTTGAACTGGGAATCAGTTCACACACACAAGAAAAGATGAAGAAAAGTAACATAAAAGAACCATAGAAGTGTTTGCAAGAGGCCTGGAGCAGCTCCACTGCTACCTGTGAGGTCTCATGTTCAGAAACAAATGGGTCACTTACAAGACAGGTTCTTGTTTTGCAAATGCTTTTAGTTTTTGTTCTAAACAGAGAATAGTTTTGGGGGTTTGCTTTTTGTTTGGATTTTTTTTTACTGTTAATGGTGCTATTCAGTCATTTCTTTCTGTCTGCTTAATCAGAGAGTGCAGGAGAAAAAATATTCCTGAGAAACCTGCATGTACTAATAGCATATGAGTAAAATTAGTGCCCTCTAAATGCCATATATACTTAAGATTATTTTTTTTCTGAAACATTCAGTGACTGCTAAAAAAATGCCCTGGTCAGAGTTCTTTCTTGGAAGACTGGGTGACTGATCAATTAATATGCCTATAGAAATAGGTCAGGTACACATCTCATGCACTCTTTTCTGAAGCAGCTCTGCTTTGGTGTTAATTAAAACCTGGTGCCAACATAATATACATCCTTCTTTGCTAGGCTATAGGTGCCCAGCCAATATACAGCTAATATAAACAGGTCATAGAATCACAGAATGGTTTGCAAGGAACATTGTAGATCATCTCACAGCAATCCCCTGCTGTTGCTCCAAGCCCCATTCAGCCTGGCCTTTAACACTGCCAGGAATGAGGCATTCACAACTCCTTTGGGCAACCTGTGCCAGTGCCTCACCACCCTCAGAGTAAAGAATTTCTTCTTTACAACTAGTCTAGACCTAATCTAATTCAGTTTAAGCCATTCACCTTTGTCCTATCATCACAAGCCCTTGTAAAATGTCCCTCTCCAGCTCTCTTGTAGCCCCTTTGGGCACTGAAAGGTGCTTTAAGGTCTCCCTGAAGCCTCCTATTCTCCAGGCTGAGCAACCCCAGCTCTCTCAGCCTGTCTCAACAGGAGAGGTGCTACAGCCCTGTCCTGGGTTGATGTTAAATTGTATCCCCATTCATCTGTTTAGCTCAGAAATAAGTTTTGTACCTTTAAAACTGGATCTGAGAGTGAAGGACACT
>VZTB01002859.1:246-25746 GCA_013397245.1 Thryothorus ludovicianus | reverse complement strand
CCAGCCCTGAGGGACCGACAGCAACTGAGCCGAGCTACAGCCCCGGGAGAGACTTTCTGAATTTGGCACCTCTGCGGAGCAATGAGAGGGTTTGTTTTTCAGTGTTGGTCATTTGTTGTGCTGGGGAGTGCTTTGCCTGTTAAATAAACAACTTTTTTCCACTTTCCTCCATAGGAATTTTTTTTCTGTCCTGAACAAGCTGGGGAGAGGTGCGGTTTGGATTCACTTTCTAGAGGGACTCCACCCAGAGGTTTCTTCCCAAATTTGCCCTAAACCAGGACACCCTCTTGCCATCTTCACATCCTTTGTCTGCACTTGCTCCCACAGGTCCATCTCCTTCTTATGCTGGGAGCTCCAGAGTTGGATGCAGCAGCTGCCTCTTCCTTAATTCAGTGTCACAGAATGACATGTCTGGGCTGTCATGGATGATGCATGACAGGTAAGCCATAAACTGAAAAATCTCATATCTACTTACAATTAGTTTCAAAAATAGTAGGGTAACTAACCTACTCACCCATCTCCCAATTCCTACTCCTAATATCTCTGACTGTATCCTTCATAAGTATCCACCTGCCTGCATTGACGTGATGATAATTTCATGGTACACCAATATCCTGCCTATCAAATAGAAAACCCATCAATTTCTGACCTCATGGTCTTGTTCCATGAGAAACTTCCCATGCTTGGGAGTAGACAGAAATTTCATTTAAAAGATGACACCGAGGTTTCAAAATCAACCTGCTTCTAAAAGAGAATAAAGCTTAAAAAAAATTAATAAAACAAAAGTCAAGGGAAAATATGTGTCTAAATGTAGGAAAGNCTGCTTCTAAAAGAGAATAAAGCTTAAAAAAACCACTAATAAAACAAAAGACAAGGGAAAATATGTGTCTATGTGTAAGAAAGTTTGAATTTTTTTTTGTTTTAAATAAAAGATTTACCTTAGAAAATGAAACAGGAGAAGGAAGTAAAAGCAAAGTTTCCAACCTGGAAATTTCTCAGGTGTTAAGGGTGCATCTCAAAAGTGGAGATTGTTGATAGATACCTTCCTGTCAGGACTGATGTCTAAACAACTGAACTGAACACACTGTAATGAACTATACTTGAAAATAGTTGGAAAGATAAATTATTCATCTCTAGAGGATGAACAAACTGAATATTTTTTTGAATTGGATTTTTTTTCATGATGTATGAGAATGGCTGAATTTGTGTAAAAGCAAATACTGAAGGCTTTGAAGAAACTGCAGAATTTGATCTATGATTAATAAGTTGAATCAGTTGAAAACACTTGCAGCAGGCTTTTGAACATAATAAAATAGTGTTATTAGAAAGGTACTATGTAGCGGGACTAAAAGTGTGAACATAAAATTTATTCATGAGTTCAGCTGAAGTAAGAAACACCACAATTTCACTAACACTGGGAAGAAGAATAGGCTTTCTTAATGTTACAAACTGTGGAAAACCAGCTATTATACATGAAATCATTTCAATGCATCTTGCAGCACAAGTCAATACTGCTGCTAAAATAAGGGATTGTTTTACATGTAAATAAGTTTTTAAGCACTTACAGTAACAGACTCACAAACACAGGTCTCTATAATAGTTATTCCAGGTGACATTTTTAGTCATTAAAACTATTTCTCTTGAAATATTTATGAAATATTTTCTCATCTTAGAAACGCAAATATTGAAGTTAATATTAAAACAAATTTTTAAAGTTTCTTCATATTCAGTAAAATGTCAATAACTGTTCAAAAATGAGGTTTAGAGGGAATAAACTATCCATTTTATTTCCCTCTCAAAAAGAAACATTCTTACGAGGATAATATGCTAGTGCTTTTGTGCTTCTTCACCACTTGACTTATAATTAACTAAAAGATTAACTTAGATATAATTACATGATGGTGCAGAATGAACAAAATAATTGAGAAAGCTTTGCTAATCTTACTCTCTCTTACTGCTGTTCCAATGGTGACATTGAAGAAAAAAAGCACCTAAAAAGTTCTGTTACATTTGTTGAATCTTAGGCTGACTAGCACATGGGATATCTTCATGTCAAAATCATATTCCCTTCTAGAAAATCTTTACTAATTACTTTCTTAATAGATTTCATATGCATTTATAAAACAGTAGCCTGTAGACAAAGGAATGTGGATTCTAATGAACTTCTCCATGAAGGATGTCATGATGATAAGGCTGATGTTTGAGACTAGGTAAGATTTGGCTTTTAAAAATAGAGGAAAGAGAAATGATTTTCAGAAAAAAACAGAGTAGAAGACATTATTTTGTGTGGATTTTTTGCTCAGTAATAGTCAGAACTTTTCATTGAAGATTTCTGTGACAGCAAGCAGAATCCAGAAATATCTGTGACATCACCTGTACTATGTCAGCTCCAATATGAAAAACTCCTTCAGCATAAAGGAAAAAAAAATAGTCATCCATATCATCATATCACATCACTGACAAACCATAATCTTCCCCATCATAAAGATAATGGCTCTGCCAGTCCTTTTACTAATATTGAGAAACTCATCAAAAGTAGTAATAATATTTCTTCTAATTTCCTGTTTAAATGTATTTAAGGTCAGATTATACATAATAGCTCCTGTGCTAATATAATACATTCAGTTTAAATAATCCTTTATTTTTTCTTCAGAATTGAGCACATTTTCAATGAATGCTCTCTAGGAAGTCTGAGATTATCTCACTCCAATTGTCTCAGGATCACATCTGTCATATTTAAGGATGCACCATGCTGGTGGCCCATAGACAACCTGTTTCCAGCTGATCCACTGATTACTTTCCCCGTCTGTTATTTCCAGCTTATAAGCACATAGGTGGAATCAGCTTTTTCTGTAAGCCTAAAAGCATAACCTTGCATTTCACTTTGTTACAGCTCATCCCTGTCCCACTGTTCAGCTTTCAATGTCATTTCAGCCTCCTTCTACAATATTCTAACACCTGACTGGTGCCAAGGCTTAGTATTAAAATGTCACTAATAATGTTGTTATAAAGATTATTTTTTATGGACAACTGCTGAAAATCACATCGTCAAACCTGACAGACTGATTTTCACCTCCTTGAATATGCAGAATAGTGGAGGGTCTATGAGCAGGAGCTTCACACGACTCCTGCCAAAAAAAACCCAGCCTCTTTTTCTCTTTGAAATGAGACATTTATGGAGACTAAACTGAACTTTTGAGAATGCTGCTTTCCACACAGCTTTCCAATATACAGTTGTGTGAGAAGGGTAGATGCACATACCTGTGTCTGTTCTTTCTGGTAAGCTCACAGCAGCCTGCATGTACCTATTTCAGGGTTCCTAGGACTTTCGACCCCATGTCTCATTTCTGCATTTCTAAATATAAAACAGAGAAATTTTTTAACATAATTCAGTATTTATGTACTGGAATTAAAACATGTTTTTTTTCTTTTCTGTTCTAATTCAAACCTCTTTTCCATAAGGCTGGCACTCTACAGCTCTAGTTAGAAGAGAAAGAGGGAAAAGAGGGAGAACCATCATCCCTTTTTCTTATGAGTACAGGTTAATTTCTACATGCTGCCATAAGTAGAAGCACTGGCCTCAACAACATTCTATTTTTTTTCCTGCCTGTATGTTCAGAGCATTTAAGAAAGTTGCCTATAGAGAGAGGTTGTGAATCTGTTTCATCATCTGAAAATGAAAACTTATAAGGTTTAACCTCATTTAAGTTCTGCATCTTCTTCAGGTAATATTAAGAATGCACAAAAGAAAAGCAATGTTGTCTCCGTGTAACGACATACAGATGAATAATCTGGTCCTCCAGGTGAATAGGATGTGAGACTAGGAATTTATTAACAACAGTACTAAGAAAATGGCATCTTTTTATTTAAGGTAAATTTCTGCTTGCAAGGATGAACTATAGGAAGTAAATGGCAATGAATCTGTTGCTGACTGGAAACTGAAATGGGTGCAAGAAAATTGCAGAGATGAAACAACAAATAGAACAAAACTAGTTTGCATGTCAGGCACAAATATAATTTTATCTGCCTGTGGAAGCAGAAGCATTTTCTTGGTCTCCCAGTGTGAAGAGCAATTTTTATCAGAAACCATCAAACTACTACCCAGATAATAACCAGTTAAGGTATCTGACACATCTGGGAAGCATCACAATTGTTATTTTGAATATATAGCAGCTTGGGTAGAGAGACCTGTAATGAACAAGGACGTTATGGGTTCTTTAAACTGCAGTCATTAGTCCGGTCTTTGGGACACCTTTTCTCATGCTGAAGGCTAAAATAGAGGATGGATAATTTCTCATTTGGAATAAGTCTGGAACTGTGACAGATCAGTGATGAAAGTCTGTTCCATGGTCTGCTTTCTGTCTGTTTCTGGAGAAGGATGGCAGGCGAGATGGTGGGTACCAACTAGAGGCAGTAGAAAGAATTGAGCCTAGACTTTTCTTAGCAGCCTGTGGAGGAAAACAGATATTTACACACACAGTGAACATGGCACACCTAATCTCATCATTCTAAAGCAGATTTCTAAATTGATCAGATGAATCATGCATTATTTTGCATATTCCCTTTTATTGACTATAAAAGGTAGCTGTCCTAATAAACTCAGATATAAATATTGAAGTTGCTGCAGGCTAAAATTAGTGAGCTGAAACACACCCAAGAAGACATATGTGCTCTCAAAGACCTAGAAATGCCCTATTTAAAACAAAACCAGAATAAAATCCGTGTTTATTTCCACTCAGAGTTTATAGTTATGGTTTAAAAAAAGGGTACCCATATCCTTTCAGTATCCTTGAAGCATTTTGAAAGTACATGCTGTGAATATTTTAATATATTCATCTTCAGTGGAATAGTGAGTTCAGATTTCTTTTTCAAGTTTCAGTGTTTTCCTCACCCTTACCACCCCTATGACTTTCCTAGTTATTTTCAAATACCATTGCTTCTATGTTCAAATATATAAAAACCATGGAAACATACATCTTGACAGGATCTCATCAGTGCATGTATTAATCTGTCCCCTAGATATGAGATAAGATGGATATATCTTAACCATTTCTGTCAGATGATTTTCTGAAAACATTTTCTTAAAAATATCCAGTGGGGTAAATTTTACAGTTTCCTTGGGTAATCTGTTCCAGTGCTATATTCCCTGGTAATCTGAATGTGTTTCTAATTACACTTTTGCCAGTTAAACTAATTTGTTTTTCCCTTATCCCCTGTGGATGTAGAAAGCAATTAATCATCACCTTTTTTATAATAAAATTTAACATATTAAAGATAGCCAACCTGTCTCAGCCTCTGCCTTTCCTTCTGTAGACAAAAGGAGTCAAACTTTTTTCTCCTATTGCTCCTCCTTCAAACTTTTAGGCTGTATCTATCTTTGACCACAGTGAAACTTAAAATTTTACAATGGAGCAGTGGTAGGTGAACTTTAATCATTATTTCCCATATCTTACCTCTCACATGGTGTTAATGAATCCCAGAATGAGATTCACCAGTTTTGAATTATCATCTCTCTGTTGACTTTCTTTCTCCTCAGAATGTACTATCATTCCCAGGTCTCTCGTGGCACATTGCTGCCTTGTGAGCTACCCCTCATTTTGTAGTTACACATATGATTTCTTCTTCAGGGTGCAGTGCCTTTTACTTCTCATTATTGAATTTCATCTTGTTAGATTTCATCTTATTTCCCCAGTTTCTCAAGATCATTTTGAATTTTAATGTTGCCTTGTAGGTTGCTTGTGACCTCCCTCCTGGCCCTGCTTGAATTCATCGGTGCCTCACAGATTAGAAAGGAAACTGATAATATTACTGAGCTAATCAGTGTGTGAAATGGAAAGTTGAAAGCAGTGGTAGAGAGTGAAAAACATGGCTGGAATTAGTTGGGAATAAATGTCTTGTGGGATATATCAGCTCGTACATGATGCTTCTCCTGATACTGCATATTTTGAGAATATTTTGTACCTACTTAAGAAAATGATGATTTGCAAACAAAGCATAACTTTAAAGTCTCTAATTCCTTAATCTTATGCATGTGTGCAGAGAACCTGTGTCAGCCTTCTATGTACCAAAATGATGGATCTGTCTCAAGTGGGTGATTATCCTGCAATGGGAGGACACTTGGGACGTGTAAAAATGTGTGTTAGTGTCACACCAAAGGAAAAAAGAAGCCCCAGTATCATATTGTCTAGGACAAAGCTATGCAGGTCAGAAAGTGATGAAGGTGGATTATTTCAGCAGGACAACTGCTGCATCTGAGACATTGATAACATCAGTGGGAGGCACATACACAACATGCCAATGTCTGCAGCCTGAGATCTGCACAACACATCTCCCATATTTTATCAAGGATTATACAGAGACTGCAAGTTTTCCCTTTTTAAGATGTGGAACCTGAACTGCTGTGCAGCTAGGAAAAAAGTTTCCATACAAGTTTAACATAAAGTAATGAACTAAGGAGTGCATGTTGCCTGATGGAAGGAGATAACCAAAGGAAAAAAGGATATTAAAAGGGATAAAGAATGTATTAATTATATGTAAATCTGTAGATTACATCTTTTAATTTGGAAATTGTCTTCTGTATTGGGAACCGTGGGTCAGGGATTCTGGAGCTTCTGAGAGCCTGCAGTCAGACAAAGCATGTGAGATAGAAAACACCAGCAGATAAGAGATGCAGATCATGGAAGGTGCATCTAAAAATTATTTTAAAAAAACCTAAAAATCAATACATCTATTTTGTATTCCTTTACAAAAATCATTTAAGGAAATACCGAACTGATCAGGAACCACCTTATAGGTATATAGGAAATATTCAGATATACCTGAAATATCTTCATAGCCTAGAAATGAATCACTAAGTGTGGTGTGAGGATGTTTTTCACTCAGCTGATAGTGACTCCATCTCATACTTTCATACCAAATACTTAAGCAGCCCTTCTCTGCCTGGCAGAATTAAATCAAGTATAATTCTTCAATAACTTCTTTCCTCTTTTAAAGAACAAGTTGATCTTAATAAATTTTTAATGACATGTTTCTGTTCTATCATACTATTTTTCAAAAAATATATGTAATTCAGGTTCTTCATTGCCACCCTGCACAGCTTTTTTTGGTAATTGGTTAAAACCTTCCAATATTTCCCTCTTACTAGACAGTCTGCAGCAAACTCCATACATTTGTTTTTTCCCTTTTACATTTATTCAGAAATACTTTGTCTTTTGCTATCACCTCTTCATGAATGACAGCAAAAATAAACTCTTTTAATATGTAGTAAAAAATACATCTTAAATTTCCCTCAGATATTACTTATTTTTGTGGAAACATTGCAGTTCAATGACTCACTCTAATGTGTCTCTTCAATGACAACACAAACTTTTTATGGCATTTCAAGATTTCAAATTTTTCCAAATTCCTCCTGTTATCTGGATATACCTGTATAGATATCTCAACTTCTCATCAGGCAACTCTCATTTTCCTCCAGCAGTTTTCAGCCAGCTTCCATGTTTTTTAGCATCCTCATTAAATGTTCTGAAACAATAATTTCCAGGATGAATAATGGTGATTCTCTTAGGTACCCTTCCCTTGTTTTCTCAGCTGGGTATCCCATGCTCCTCATAGACCTTCCTCAATGAGCATTGGTAAGGAAGATCTGGGTCAGAAATTTCTGTTACTTCCATAAGAAAATCTTCCATAAGTAACTCTAAAAGGTTCTTACCTGACAGTATAAGCCTATACAGCTGAATGAATTTGGGAGAACAGACCGAAGCACCTCTTGTTATTCTGGTACCTGCACATTTGTTCTCAGAATTTTGTAGCTATTTCTAATTGTCTTAGGGTCACTTATACTAATGTGGATAAGCAGCTTTGAGTAGCACTGATGTTTTCAAAGTCTGTGCAAGATCTTGAAGGTCATCAAATTCAGATGCTTGGGCATGTCACAGTAGACTCTATTTGCAATTAAAATAGTGAGAATAACAAGAAGATTAATTGCTTTCTGTGGAGGTATTACAGATTCATATCAATGTAATTGAGCTCATAATCTGGCCCGTTGACAGGTGAGTTCATTTATAAGGAGTGATTTCATTGTTATTGTTCTTGCCACAGTGCTTTCAAAAAAATGTAGTCCTTGATCTACTTTCACATTTCAAATACATTAAAAATATGCATAAAATAATATAATTCCTCCTAAAAGATATGCTTAGTTAATTTCCCTTCATCTCAAATAAAAAGATTGCTTCTCTCTCCTTCATCTTCCTGTCAATATGCAATTAATAGGTGGAAATAAATGTATTCTCAGCAATGTCAGTGCTGATATTGGTAAGTATGGATGAGTGTCCTAGAACAGAGGTGAACCTGGGCAAACTGCTTGATTTCTGCAGCCAGGTTACATCTAGTACTGGATGCAGTTTTCTGTCCATATCTTGTACCATGAAGCCATGCTGTGGGGGAAAAAAGTCACATAGGGCAAGGCTTTTCAGCCTCTGTGACCTTTCAGGCTGCACTGTTCAATGTCAGAGGGCAGCATCGTGAGCACCCTTTGCTATCCCAGGGTGAGCCTCCACAGTCATATGGATCCAGTGTTACACTGGGAAATGCCTGGACTTTGTAGTTATTGGTTCAGCACTGGCAGAAAGACAGGCAATCAAAAGAGTTAAAGCCCATATTAAACTTTACATGTATCAGCAATATCATAACTTCAGAGCAAACTACAATCTTACAAAATGGCAGCATTCAAAACCAAAGTTGCTGACCTGTCGTGTTTGCTGCTTTTGCAGAAATTTTCCTGAGCTAATAAAGTCTTTTTTCTCCAGCCCAAGATGAAAGAAGAAGCTGAAACTCTTCAGGTCTTGCTTCCAATGTTGTTTATTTTTTCTTATCTAAAACATTCTCTCTCTGACCTGCTGAGGTCTTTCTGGCAGGACAGCAGAAGGCACACTCTCTGCCTCAGAGGCAGTCTTTATCTTTTATACTAAAAACTATGTTTACATTATTTGCAATTACTTTCCAATACCTATTACTTATGTTAGACAGTTGGTCTCTACTCAAAGCCAATCACCCGTGCCACTGTCACAGCAGAAATGGAGAATGTGAAGAAGAAGGAAGAAACCTGAAAAGCCATGAGGTTCCTCCATCTTGGCCTCACACACCCCCATGTACTACAACCCAAAATCTACTTTTACACCTTGTGACAAACTTATTATTACTCTATTTAAACTCTTGTGACCTGTAATTCTTCTTTTAAGGTTGGCAATTGCTCCCATGGGCTAAAATCCAAACCACTGGTGTTTTTGGGTTCTGTGCCAAGGTTTCTGAGCCCCCTGACCCGGTCCCTGAGCCTCCAGGGCAGTCAGAGACAAGCCCTGGTTCCCACACTGACCCAGAGCGGAGCCTTCTTATATGAGGAGTTCTTTCCTGTGCCCATTCCCAGTCATTAGGGTCTACACTGCTGTGAACTGTGCATGGAGTTAGTCCAAGAGTCCTGGTATGGATCTGGTAAGTAAAATTATATCACCTTGGATTGGGTCACCACTGAAGAAATCATCTCACTTTCAGATCAAGGTTTCAGGAAAACACAAAACTGTTGTTGGTACAGAACAATAACACATAATATCAAACACAAAAGAAGGTTGTTCCCAGGTGCTGGAAAGTATTTGCCTTAATTACTGTCTTTTACAAAACCTCTTAAAAACTGATTGCTTTAATTGAAATTTGTGGAAATAACATACATTTGGCAGGGAAAAAATATTGTTTTGTTTACCACCTCTGTTATGTCTAAAACAACCACAATTACACGGTCTCTGGGTAAATGAATGATTCTTTTGGTGAGCACTAGAGAACAGAGGGCATGCAGTTAAAACAAAACCAAGTGTAAAAGCACTCTTTATTATGCATAAAGGTTTTTAAAAACTAAAATGTATTTCTCCTATCCCCCCCCAAAAGCACACTGCTGGCAATTTGACTTTATAGCAAAATGCATCAGAGATAAAGTCATTACACAAAGAAGTAAATCTCCAACTATAAAGACTTTAGATGACAGTAGTATCAAGACTAAACTATTTGCATAAGCTTGAATCTTGGCCAGCAGATGAAAAACTCTAACTCCAAGGTCACAAACCTTTCCAATCTGCCCACAGGGAAAGAGATAACTTCAAGTCTTTCATAAATAAAGTAGTAAATCTATTTAGAGCTGAAATTCTGAGGAGGATCTTTCTTCTGGATTTTTGTACTTAGAAAGTTCATCCTTTGATTTCCTGTTTTCCCAATTTAGCAAGATAGCCCTTTATTCACTGTATTGGGAAATTTTTCAAATATGGCTAAATAAATGATACATCTTCTATTTTATCCCAGTAAACTGACTTTATCCTTCACATTCCAAATTTCTGTTTAAATATTTTAAAATATCCAAGTTGAAATAATTTTATCAAGATTTAAATTTTAGTACAGGATATGAGATGATGGAACCTTAGTGGCACAAATGACTGCAGGAAACTCTAGATATGAGCAACCTACTGCATTAATACAAGGTAAGCTGGCAAACTCCACATGATGAAATTTCTCATTTATGTCTGTCATTGCTCTACATGACCTTCATGCTATTGAAGGCTCCTAGGTTTTACTGCAATTACAATATTTATATCATATTCTTTGGAAAATATTTGGAAAATATACTTTCTTCTTTCAAAAATCTTGTTTCATACACCCGTATATTCTCTCACTCCTAGCTAGCTCCTAACTGAATGCTTGAATAAAAATTTAGGAGCCCAGAAAAAGATCAGGAGCATAGATGTTAATTGCATCTGATCTTTTATGCTATTGATGTACTGTCTCAAATAGCACACATAGGAATTTTGTGACTTTTGAGGTGTCCTAGGATATCTCCTACAGCTGCTGTTCCAAAAGGTGTGGCCTTCCATAAGTCCCTATAACATTTTCAAAGACTGAAAATATCTCAGATACCATAATACCATATGGAGGGTTTTGCAGAAGATATCTTAGGTGGATGGCTGATTTTGAAGTCTTATTTTAAAAAGTCAAAAAGGTTAAAGGAATGACTCAATTTTCTCTAAACTAGATCTATTTGGGCAGTTACATTTCTTTAGAGGCTCCGCTCTTACTAAGAGATCTTCTTTATCTATAACGAGATCCTAAGCACTTAAACCACACTTGGACAACTACAGAGAGACACTTAAATGTCTGTGACTTAATCTGAGTCTCACTCTAAGAGTCAGATGCTGAGTTCAGTAATGTTTTGATTCTTTCTCCCACTTATTTCAAAAGCCAGCTACTAAAATTTGATCAGTTTAAAAATACTGTATTTCAGTTTGGGACGAAAACCTACTGCATGGCTCAGTTTTAAATGTGATGATCCCCTATGATTAAATATTGAGTTTATGGTATGTTCATCACTAAAGTGGTTTTAGGAACAGATTTTCTAGAAATGTAATAGGAATAGTTAGGTTGTAGCTGTGACATTGTAGAACCAGGTTTTCTAGGGAGAGGTAACATTCTGTTTTAGACCTAAATGTCTCTCATGGTTAAAAAAATGGAAGCCTTTGGAAGACCTTGGATGTGTCTCTAGATAAAAAGCATTGTAATAACAATGTGCAAGATGGTGTGGTTTGGGGATTTTTGTTAATTTTGGGTTTTTTACAAAGTTCTGACTAAAGAACTACTTGTGGTGCCTCCAAGGGCCATTTTTTCAAGGCTTGCAAACATAAATTTAGAGATCTTGATGGTTGAGAAAAATGTTTTGTTTGTTTTATCATCAAACTGTTTTTATAGATTGCTTGAGGTAATTTAACAACACATACTTTAGGAACATAATTTCTGCCTAGGCTTCACTGATAGCATGTAAATACTGTTTTTGAACTTGCCTTTAGCTCATTATGCATTCTAATGCAAATTTGCAGTGGAGAAGGTTTTGTTTTATCTTAATTAGGTTTATAGAACTTTAGTCTGATTTAAACCTATCCTAAAATAAATGACATAGCACCCAAGTGATTTAAACCAAGCATTTAGTTCACTGTATAAATACTGTACTTAGAAGAGCTACCCACAGGAATTCCTTCATAAGAAGGAGCAGCTCATGGAGTTGAAGAAATGGAAAAGCTGAGCTTGAGAAGCTTTAATTCATTCTTATTGATAAGTGCTATTTACATTATTATGGAGTCAGCTTTTGCAGTTTGTGCAGTGTGATCCACTTCAGTCTGGGAAACTGCAAAGGCAGGATCTGACCTCAAGCCCATATGCTCAAAGCTTTATCCTTTCTTTGCAAAATGGCTAAAGAAACTTTAGCCTTCTCCTCCCCAACCTTCTCCCTCTCAGTAGAGCAGGTGGTTTTCACTTTGTCCTTCTCTCTTTAGACAGAACTGTACTTATCCTCACCTACAGACCTCTGCCCAGCAGCTAAATGAGGTGCCAGTTATTGAAACTTCCCAGCACATTCACTCCTTCACAGCAGCAGCCTGTCTTTCTCTTCTGCCTTTCTTGCAACCATCCTGGTCATGAATCTTTCTATTTTTCTCTAGCATCAGGAGCAACGCTTTCCTTTGTGCCCTTAAATGCAAGGAAGGATGTACAAACACTTCAAACAAATACGGTTCTACAAGGGAGCAGATGAGGAGGAAAGGAACAGGGGATATGGCAGATGCCAGCCTGGTAGGAGTGACCACAGCAGCCACTGCTGATAAAAAGGTCACTGCTCACCAGCAGAAGCTGTCATATCCCATTCTCCTGAGATTAGCTCAGCTGGCCAGAGCATGGTGCTAACATTGTCAAGGTAGTGGGTTCCATCCATGGATGGGCCATTCCACTAAAAATTGGACTTGATGATCCTTGTGGGCTGCTTCCAACTCAGAATCTTATGTGACTATCACATCAGCAACAGCAGTAGCCAGCTGTTTTTGGATAGATGAAAAATATACAGAAGAATAATTTCTGTCCCATTTGGACAGAAATTGTAGTGGCAATATTCACTATCCTGTGCTTATGAAGTTAAAAGCTTTGGGCTCTCCAGAAACATTTTGTAGGCCAAGTCTACTTGTAGAGAGATATTTGGATTGCACTTTCTTCCTATATTACTTGCCCTAGAGAGCTGTATGAGTTGCTTGTCCTCATTTTCTGTCTTGTTTAACATCCAAATAAAACATATCTGTATAGACAGAGACAGCTGAGTTAATGACAACCACTCCCTGCCTCCATGGTCAGGTACTTCAGAAGGATGATATTGTAGGAAGGCTGACAAAAACACAAGATTGAACTGGTGCTTGATTAAGAAGTGTTCAGATACTGAAAACCCTAGGGAAAGAATAATTTCTTTTGTTTTCCCCTTAAGAAAACATTCTGTTAGCAGATACCAGCTGCTCTTGTCACACTTACATGGGTGTATGGCAAGCCTCAGGGTGTCAAAGAATGGGATACATTCACACAAGGAGAGTGTCCTGCTCTTAGTCCTATTTTCTACCAGGTGTCCACTGAAGTCGTTCTGCCTGCTTAGCTCTTTGTGTTTTATTGAATTTTTACTGATTGGAATTATTATGATGCTGGCTATTGTCCTTGGCAGAACCAGTACAGAGATGTGTGTGTCCTGAATCTCAGCTGCAACTGCCACAATCTCTTCCTTTTGTTAAGTGTTGAAGAGATCTAGGACTGAGTGATGAATGATGAACACTGTCCACTTGACACCATGAATTATCATTATCCATAGAAGCAAGATATTGTATTGATCAAAAATGGCTTCTGTGCCTCAAGTTGTAAAATCTGATTTATCACCTCACCCTTGACAATATCTTACCTAAAATCCCTTGCCAGTCTGACATTTAATATCCTTTCAATGAAAGAATGTTTAACCTGAAGCAGATGCATTGAACCACAAATTTACAAAAGAGACAAAACTGGAAATTGCAAGATGTGTGCTTGCTGACTGATTTCTTACCAGTGTCTCGAGAAGTCAGTACTAAATGGTCTCCACATGTAAATATTTCTGCCTCATTTTTTTCTATTTGGAAAAACAGCTACATATGAGCTCATAGGGCATGCTTAGGAGCTGTTTAATGTCTCATCCATATTACTTTTTTGAAGGAATGATTTTGGGCAACCCAACCTCTGGGTGAGAAGTCATGAGCATGTTTTCTTCCTTCAGTAATGTATGCTCTCAGCTTCCTATTCTATCAATTATCACATCAGTTCAGGGAGATCAAGCAGAAAAGGCTCTCCTGAGAGAGTCTGGTTCAATTCATCAGGGCTCACACCAAGACTGTCCAGGATTTTGTGATAACATTTATTCCAGCATGTTTTCTGGGGCTACTATATCTGTGAGGCCTTTCAAAATATCAGAAGGATTTATCTGGGTGGAGTGCAGTAGCCCAAACACTTTTCCTACAAAATACTCTCTAGATTTGTGATTTCATCAGGATAATGCCCCAAACCAGAAAAAAGAGCCTCACATGTAGAGGGTGAAAAGGTGAATTCTACTGAGGGTAAATGCCAATACAAGTTTTATATGATTGCGTATTTCATGGTTGCTAAAATATATCTGTTTCTATTTTTGTGGGACAGACCTCTCTTTTTAGCTTGAACCAACTTCGAACTAACCAAAATAAGCTGCAATGCAAAACACTTAGTTTGACATCCTCTCCTCAAGTGATAATAAAATAATTTGGGGTTTGCTTAGCACTTTAGGCACATTCATTTGTCTCTGCAGCTTTGCCCAAGCAGGACAGCAGCCCTGTTACCCTCAAAGGGCACCAAGTGTTTATTGCAGTCATTATATCCACCCTGTGCTCTTTCAGAGAGTGCAGGTGTAGCTGTCCTTTCCTAGCCTGTAACTTGCAGTTTTTCTACTGCATCCAGCCATCCTGTTAGGAGTACTGCAAGTGCTATTTGTAGTTGAGAGAGGTGTTTATTTTTCAGTAAAAGTCAATTTTTATAGATAAGTTTCCCCTTCCCTGAAGACAGGTTTCTTACTTCCCATAAAAATTAGTTATCCTGCAGAGTCTGCTCTTCCAGAACTTTCTTGAAATAGGTCGGAGGCCTCTGGAGTCTTTGGTGCTTTGTTTTCCCCTACAGTCGGTGCCTTCAGTCCTGCACTTGTTCTGTACTGTGCTTATCTCCAGGAACTAGAACAGAGATGTTTGTCTCCGAAAAGTGCTACCCTATCTCCTCATGTCCCTGTTCTCCAGCCACACCTTGTTCTTTCCTACAGCATGTTTTTACCAGCAATCCTTGGTTATTACCAAAAACCTTTGTTCATTATTGCCTGCAATCCTTGGCTGACTCCACAGCCATCCAGACATCAGTGTTTGAGACACACACATTAGCCCCTTAGCTCTTGGGATTCTACATCCCTGCTACTGAAACTCCTGCAAGAGTTCTGCTGGAACAGACAAGCCTCCTTCCAAACCAGGGCTCCCCTGATGAGGAAAGAGTTTTGAGCTGGTCTCCTATTATTTCCCATGGAAATGCAGGACAGCCTGCAGAGAAGAGCCCAGCTTGGGAAGAGCAGAGACAATTTTTAGCTTTCAAAGGCTATGTTAAAAGCAATCAGCTCCTCCAAGTGAAATGATTCAGTTATTCAGGTGGTGCTGTTCTCCTGGGTAACAAGCTGAACCAGCTTGATACATGGAGGGTAGCATCAATTCACATGATGAGACAAGGCATTTCTATTTTTTATTGTAAATTGCACAAAGTAGGGAGCCAGGTTACCCACAAAAAGCTGTCTCCTCAATCATCAAATTTTTACACTATTTAAACATTTTAACAAAGGCATTAGCATTCCTTGCTTACACATTGTATAACTTTTTAATTACTCGGTACTCAAACCCCTGTTTGCTTATTACACCTCTTGCTAGCCCACATGCACAGTACTTCCTTCTACTTGAGTCTGGGGTCTGGGCTAAATAGGTGGCCAAAGAGTCTCCCACTGCTGGAATTACCTCTCCCCCAGTTACTGTTCCCTTCTTCTGACTGCATTCCATGTGGCTATTGTCCAGACAAGCTATTCATCTTGGGATTGTCTTCTTTTTTCCTTAAAAAAAAGATTAGCCAAGATTACAATGTGCACAGTGCAATTGCTTAATCCTAACTGTCCAGCTATAGCTACTGATTATCATCTAAAAAGAAATTGCAAAATTTGATTCCAATCTTGAGAGTCTCAAATCTTAAAAGGGCTTGATATCAGTGTCACTGAGCAGCAGAGAGCACACGCCACTTGAAATCCTTTACAATCATGTAAGTTGTCTCTTTTCTTCTAAGGCAGACCATGACTATAAAAAGCTTAAGCAACTTTTTCACCAGTTTTGGTTATACACTTTAATTAAGTATAAATTACTCCTGATTTCTACAGTTTTGTTTTTAAAGCATACAAAGCAGCACCTATAAGTACCTGACTCTGGAATATTTCATAGGTGATTCAGGCTGCTTAGAATGCATTCTTAGGTCATGTATATTTTGTGCTGAGCCCTGTTTTTGATGCATTTTTGTCATCAAAATGGCGAGTGCTCCCTCTGTGATCATTATCACAATTTAAGTATAGTAGTCTCTAAGTTAGTCTTTCTGAGATAACTCTCCAGATAACAAAACAAATCAAAATAAAGGGGGGAAAGAAAAAGTAAGTAGCACAGCAAACCATTGTGTTGATGCAAAAGGTTTATTACATTCCCAGGGCTGCAGGTGCCCCAAGGACTGTCTCTCAGCCATAGCCTGCTGGAGAAGGCTTGTGCTGAGCCCCCTTTAGCTGGGGGGACACCAGGAACCAGTGGTGGCACTGAGGGGGGACCCAGCTGCCTGTGCTGGGTGACCCCCACTGTGACCCAGCTGCTTCTTCACACACAGCAACACAAGAGACTGCAGCTGCAGGTGCTCACCCCAAATACCCATTTTCCCCTTTTTTTCCCCCGGAGGACACCATTCTCTGCTGCTTTCACAGGGAGATTGGGCTTTTCCAGCTTCCCCCAAATGCTCCAAAAAGCTCCTGGTTGTCACCAGTTCTGCCCCTTCCAGATGCTGCAAAACTGTGCCCTCTCAATGAGAGCATCCATGGCTCCTGACTTATCTCTTCTTAGAGCAGCCTTCTTCCTGCTTTTCCTGGCACCTGACACAATGGTGTGCTGGCCCTAATAAGACTGCATTCTTCAGTTTAGACCCTTTAGCTGCCTAGAGTAAGATAAATCTTCTTCATTCAACATCTGAATGATTCTACCTCAAACATGCTTCAGCAGCCTGGCTCTGGCATTTCTTTTGTTCAAACCATTTTAGTTAGCAAAAACTCATCAAACAAATAAACAACTAAACTAAAACTCTTTTATGTTACTTGGTATGAATCAAAGCAATATATTATTATTATTATTATTATTTATGTATTACTCAGATTCAGAAAGAATAAAGCACAAACAGAAAAACATTTATTAAATGAGGGAATGAAAGCCGACAGAGATCTTTAAGTGCCACAAATGTCAACAGCCTTAAATTGCTAAACTGAAGGGAAAACACATTTGATGGATGATTCCAGCTGAGAATTTACTTTCACAGAATTCTGACAGCCCCAGAAAACAAGGCATAGTCCCATAGGAGACAGGTCATCCTTAAAACACAATACAAGCCACACAGTTTCTGCTAAAGGAAACGAGCCCAGGTGTCCCTTCCTGGAGGATCTAGAAAAGAGCAATTATAATTTGAAAAGGTGAAAGGCAGCTGCAATGTTTTATTCTGGAAGGAGGGATGAAATATGAGAGTGACTTTGGAACCATGAATGGGATGGGATGGGATGATGCACAGGGAATGATGAGTGATTGTTTCTGCATAACTCATAAAATGAGACATCCATTAAAACAAGCCAGAAGATTTGTGGAATGCATTTGATCCAGAACAGGTGAGGTGCCACTTTTAAGTTTTGCAGACTTTACTGGTGGCTTTCACTGAGGCAAGACACCACTGCATTTACAATAATTTTAGAATCATAGAATATCCTGAGCTGGAAGGAACCTACAAGGATCATCAAATCTGTCTCATGGTCCTGCACAGGATGGCCCCAAAATTAATTCCAATGGTCTGAGACCATTGTCCAAATGATCCCTGGACTCTGTCAGGCTCTGCCATGACTGCTTCCCTGGGAACCCAGTTCAACGTCCAAACACTCTCTGTGTGAAGAGCTTTTTCCTAATATCCAACCCAAACCTCCCCTGACACAACTTCCTGACATTTCCTCAGGTCCTGTCACTGCTCACCAGAGAGACCAGTTTTTCCTTGAGTTTGTGACATTGTTCACTCCTGAGAGAAATTCCCACTATGGTGGGAAATTCTTGACTAGGAAACTCTTTCATCTGCTCTGCAAGAGGCAGAGAATAACACAAAAAATTAAATATGGAAGATATATGAGATGAATGGAGAAAATCCTTGAGTAATTATTGCATCAGAATCAGGGAATTAAGATAGCTAAAGGTAATGAAATAAACATGTGGATGTTTAAATATTAAGTCACAGAGAAACTTAAATACTTAGCAAAGGCCAGAAAAAAAACCTTCACAAGTGCCGGGAGGATCAAATCCTAGTTTGCTACTTTAAATGCAACTTCATTCCACCCCTAGTTTTCAGCCCATTATTAACTACTACTGTTTAAGAAGGAGGAGACTTCAAATTACAGACAATAGAAATCTAAATGTTCTAAGCATATTTATATTTTTCTCACAGGGAACAACAAACACATGAAAATCATTGTCCAAAGTCACAGATTTCAAACAAGGACTAGTGTGGATAATGAAAACTAAATGACCTGAGATGGCCATAAGACAACCACTAATGGAAATTGTTATCAAGAAATTTTCCTCATGGGTCTTCTTTTATTTCTCTTTGAAACACATGAAAAGTGCTACTGGCTGAGAAAAAATATTCACTTGGCCCAGTATGACAAATCCTAAATTCCTAGTAGTCATAAAGATAACACTTTATGAGAGTTCTATCGACAATGTGTGGCTTGTTTTTCAAGCTTTCCTTTGCTTTTATTGTCCCTGACAATGTAGCTTTTCTCTTTTTTTATAAAATCCAAGTGAAAGATGAGAAATTCACACATCTGACGTGTTCTTCACACTCTTTCAACTTCATAGCTTTTATTTTTCTGAAGAATGTCAGAATGAGCATCTTTAGGTGGAAGATTTCGATGCATGTTCTGATTTCAGTCATTCAGTGAGAATATAAAAACTTCAATATGAACATGACTACAATTAATAGGACAACAGGATATTTAAACCTAGAGCTCCATTCTTCATATATTCTTTCTTTTCTTTCAACTCCAGAGAATTATTCTTTTCATTTTCTTCCCTTATTTCTCCCAGTGCAATATACATTTATGCTTATTTTGAGTTTTTAATCCTTATTCTCAATTATTTAGGTTTACCTTTACTTTTTATAAACTTTGCCAGAATGACAGCAGCAGTGATCAGCTACTCATTCTGCACATGGGGCTTGCAGAGCTATAGTGCAGCTTTTTCCACTCTGTCCTTTCCACACACTTCTGCTTGTAGACCCAGTTTCTAAGAATTGGCTTTGTTAGTCATCTGTTTGGTCACTCAGGTTTGAACTCCTTTCATGAGCTCAAACATGTTCTACAGGGAATCATTAATTGTGCATCAAAGACATCCACAGTTTCTTGCTTCCTTAAACCTTTGTTCCTTGCTGGATGTAATTAAATTCCTTGAAAAATAGCAAAGTCAAAGAGGATTAGAAATAGTTCAAAACAGGCAAGTCTTCTCTGATTTTACAGATGCAAACCACCCTGGTGGTTTGCTCTGAAAGGAGAAGGAAAGGAGGGACTGCAGTTCACACAGAGACAACAGATAAAATAATCAAGGAACAAGAACCGTCCGAGCGCATCTATTAGTTGGCATATAGTTAGCATTTCTTATTTTTTCAACCCAGTACAAGGTTTTTAATTCTGGAAATGTTTGTAGTTTATCATTTATCATTATCATTAAATTTTTTAAACCATATACACATTAGAACAGCACAGCCTGAATTAAACTTCTGATGTATGCCTGCCTCCCAGCAGAGAGATAAGCAGAGTATTTCTGCTCCTTGATAAGTAGATTGGGAGTCAACACAAGGTGATGCCAATATGAACTCAAAAGTCAGACCAAGGGCAGACACTGCCATATGTTATAAACCTACATTATGCCATAGCTGGAAGAATTGTCAGAAATGTAATTGCTAAAAATTATTAATGAATAACTTCTGAGTTATACCCACTTCTGATGCAGATGCTGTTTGCATTGGAAGATAGCCAGGGATTGAAAACCACATTCAGAGGGGAGTATAAATACGTCTTCTTTGATATGCTACACCTGCCCAGCCCTTATAATGAAAAGATTCATTGCAATTTAAAGATTGATTCTTAGGAAAATGTAAATAAGCAGTAAAGGTCTTTTACCTTAGCTTTCCAGTCTCAATGATTTATTGCTAAAACCTCTTCCATTTTCCAGAGGGACTTAACTGTTCTCTGTTTGATAAAGATTTGGAAAGATATCTTTAAAATAAACTTAAAACTTTCAAGAAACTTTCAAATACAACAAGAAGCAGAAACTACAGTGAATAAATAAAAGGAATCAAATAAATATTTTAAATTATGTTGGTCAACACAAGTGTTGATTTCCTGGAGATGGGAAAATCACTTTTGTCTTGCAGGCACAAATTTTGAGTTATCTTTGACAGTCAGTGTTTCTGTTGTGGACTGGTTTGTGACTGGAAGAATTCATATCTACATGAGAAATAGGGAAAACATGATTGCCTGATATATGCACACATTCAGCTCCTGAAGAAGGTTCTTAAATCATCAGTCATGAAGGATACAGTTTGTATCTGATGTTTTGTATTATCTTGGTCCAACCTGAGATGTCACAGCATATGCTGAGGTGGTTTTGGTATTGATCAGTAAAGAACAGGACACCACATCACGCTCCCAAGAAGCAAAAGAAATCAGATTTAAGAATTGCAGTAGGTTCTGGATTTTCCTTAGCTGGTAGAAACGCCATTTTTCTCTAGAGTGGGTCTTCACTCCCAGCCCTCATTTGGCTCATATTAGCAAAATCTCTGTAAGGCAAAATAGTGTGGCTGGGCATTTCCTGTTTTGTTTTTCTGTTTGTTTGTTTGGGTTTTTGTTTGTTTCATTGTACAGGGCATGCATCTGCAGCAATAACATTTTCCTATATCACTCTTTTCTCCTGGTGATCAATTTTTTCCTGTTAATTGTGAAAACTTTGTTAGCTAGTGCTTCTTCTCTTACTATCTGTACATGCAGCCCTTTCCTATCTGCCTCTAATATTATTAATTTCATTTCTTGTCTTGATAGAAAAAAATGATGTTATCAACAATGCAAGCTGATCCTAAAAACTTAAAATAATTACACTTGTGTCCATAGATAACAGTCCCATTTAACAAAATGCCTCAAATGTGGATGTTAGCAATTGAACAGTGAACTTCAAGGAACATAATGCAAATAGTACTGAAAATCATCTTTTATAAATAATTATTTTAAAAATTTTAAATGGCCTTTAAAAAAACCATTGGGTCTTTTTTTGTGGTTATGATTATTTTTATATTAACTCCTAAATAATAACTGTAAAAGAAACATAATTCATTCAATTCTATACAGCAATATCCTTTGCTGATGGCCTGTAAGAGTTGATTTTGCTTGGCAAGCACAGTGACATTTATGCATACTTCATGCTGTCTAATTCATGTGAGTGCAGCTTTAAAACAATAAAGTCTTTAGATCACCTGCTTCTGGAACACAGAGTGAAACATAAAAGAAATCCAGCTTTTAGCATCTCCCAAGGTAGAAGGCAGCTACCACTTTACCTGTGCTTTGCAGTTGTTTATGCTAACACCTGACAGGTTTTCAAATTACTTACTATTTTAGTGGTGGTTGTGGTGTGCTTCAAACACACAAAATCTTAAGCTCAGTTGAGGCCTAAATGGATGCAATTCAATTATTCACCTGCACAGTCTGTAAACTCTGGAAATGGAATTCTCTCCTTGCCCAAACTCACACTCAAAAGAAATCATACAAGGGTGGGAGCAAGGATGCAGTTAGCAAAATTAAAGCCTAAATCAAATTAATCTGGCAAAGGATATAAGAGACAATAAGAAGGACTTCCCTAAGTGCATAGATATTAAAAGGAAGGCTGATTAAAGGTGTAGAGCATCTCACCTATGAGGCTGAGAGAGCTGGACTGTTTAGCTGGGAGAAGGGAAGCCTCAGGGGGATCCTATAATGTATATAAATAACAAATGGGAGGGAACTAAAATTTGGCCCTTAAAAATTCTGATTTAAAGCCCCTTTAAATCAATGGGCAAAGTCTCATTGACATCCACAGACCCCTAACAAATCTGTAGACAAACAGCTGTGCTTAATCCTCAAATGATTTAATCACAGAAAAATGAGAACTTGACTAGGTGACCTGAAAGAAAAAGTCCCCCTCAAGTAAAAGCAGCTTTCATAATTTCTCTAGCTCCTTGTACTTGAGAATTTTATGGGTACAAAAACCTCTCTCCCTGACACACTACAGATGTGGATTAGAATGAAGTTACATTTGTGCAGGTCTGTAAAGCAGGCTCTGTGTGAGAAATGGTTTCAGTATAGTGATTTAGGTGCAATCCCTTTTTAATTGTATAGCCTTTTAATTACATCTGTGCTACACCTTGGGGAAATGCACTGGGGACTGATAAGGAATCTTGTTTCCATAGTCAGAGGAGGATAAAAAAAAAAGTGGTTCACATCAAGCAAAGAGCTCTGCAGATGCAATTAATTGGTAGATAAGAAACCCGTGGCTGTTTCCTTCTTAAGCTAAAGAATATTAGTTTTTTAGAAGTTTTTTTTGTGTGAATAATCTGTATCCTTTATAAATCTCATGACCACCTCAATACCCACAAATATTTATTCTTGTCTTTGATTATTTGTTCTTGATGTCAATGATGTTGAAATATTTTTTTCTCATTATTACATTAATAAAATATTTAGATAGAGGCCATTTTCTTGTTTATTTCGAGGTCCCTACTTGTGTTTCACAGATTTAGTGGAATCTACTGTTAGTTCCCATCTTTCAAGTTATCTTGGTTTGTAACTAATGATTTTTACAAATTGTACCAGACTCCAAGGTGGAATTTTTATTCTTTCCCACATACAAGCTCATCTGTTTCTGCTGTGGATTTTTTGTCGTAGGTTTTGGGGTCTTTTTTTTTCTTTGAATAGATTATCTTCAAACTATTCTTTCTATAAATGCTGATGCCAAGTTTAATTTATATTCTGTTTCATTGCAAGAGATAAATGGAGGTCTGTGTTCCTGTTTGGTTGCCTCTGATCCACCTCTTCTGTACCTGGTATGGATGCACACAAAGTGTTGGCTTTTATCTTTGAGTCTGTTTCTGCTTCTTGTGGACACCTTTCAGAATCATTCCTTTCAAAATTTAATGCCGTGGGGAAAGTTCTTTTTTCTTTCTTCATGTTTGCTTTTACAACATGTGAATATTTGGGGATGGATGGCGTACTTCCAGTTCTCTATCAGATCAGAAGCAATGGACTGAACTCTAATTTAGGACAAATTTGCCTGAAAATTGTTATTCCTTTGAAACACATCAGTATTTAATGTTAGATGTGGAAAGAGATCTGTTATACACCTGAAAAAAATACCTAGGGGAGACTGTGGAAGTAAAGTAGCTGAGTGAGATTTTGCAGTGCCTGTTATCAGAAGTTCATCTCTGAAGCTGTTTCTCCTACTTTTAAATGACTGGAAATTGGGAACTACCACAGGAGCCACAAGCAAGATTTACAGATCATTACAAAATCTCCCCAGTACTTGTTTCAATTTTCTTCCCTTTAAGAAGCTTTACTTTTCATACTTTCTCATGAAGAAGGTTGGAAACCTGAGGTCAGACAGGAACTGTAATGCTATTTCCAATAGACCACACTGTGATGTCCCTGGAGAAACACAAAATCTTCCTCTGCTTCTGCCAGTGCCTCAGTAGCTATTAGAGTGGTTGGGAAAAGTCAAGTGGCCTTAATTTGCCTCATGAGTTTTCTGGCTTAAGTATTTTGTCACATTCCATTAGCATTTCACCAATGACATTTCCCTGGAACAGATGAATGAAAGATCAGGTGAATGTTTCAGCTTAATATCTGCATACAATTTTGGTGAGCATCAAATGACATTTCAAAGACTGTTATTAATATTGTCAGGAGATACAGTTTAGCTCAGAATATTACTCCCAAGGGTCTGTGCTTTTGTCCTCAGATGAACAAAAGCAAAGCATCATTGAAAAGCTGACCTTGAGCATTGGTGCCTGAGCATGCCAAATCAAAAGAGCCTGGGTTTAGAGAATGACACTACTTCCTAATAGTTTGTACTTAGTTCTGATCAGTTCCGATTTTGGGACTCGCTGACCCTGTTTACAGCATCCTTCCCAGCCTTCAGCAGTACTTGAGATGGGAGAGAGCCTGACTGACATCCCAGCTGCTCATATTAACAAACTTTACATCCACTAGGCAAGCGTGGAACATGCACATGCCAAAGTCATTCTGCAGTATCTAATGGATAATGATTTCCCCTTGGTTGATTTTTGTTTATTTATGTATCTCTCGCATTCGTTATTGGCACATATGATGACATTTCTTCCATGAGGAATTAAAACTATTTTCTTAAATATGAAGATCAGAGATTCATAGAATATCCTGAGTTGGAAAGGCCCCACAAAGATCATGAAGTCCAACTCCTACCCCTGTACAGGACAACCTCAAGTATCACACCACATGCCCAAGAGCATTGTCCAAACACTCGAGCTCTGTCAGGCCAGTGCTGTGAGCACTTCCCTGGGGACTATATTCCAATGCCCAACCACCCTCTAGGTGAAGAATCTTTTCCTGATATCCAGCCCAAACAACCCCTGACACAACTTCAGGCCATTTCCTCGAGTCTTGTCACTGGCCAGAGAGAGGAGATCAGTGCCTGCCCATCCCCTTCCCTTCAGGAGGCGCAGATCACAGCGAGGTCTCCCCTCAGCCTCCTCCAGGCCAAAAAACCTTAAGCCACTCCTCACACGGCTTCTGTTTTAGACCCTTCATCATCTTTGTAGCTCTCCTTTGGAAGAGCTCTCTAATGACTTTATATCCCTCTCATATTGAGATGTTCAAAACTGCACACAGGGTTTGAGGAACGGCACAGAGTAGCAAGGGACAGTCGGGTCCTTTTACGAGCTGGCACCCCAGGACACGGCTGGATTTTAGCTTAAAAAACATCCAAACAGAATATTTCGATGGCAGAGATTTTTTGTATCGTCTTTTTCTAATGATTTTATTTATTTAAACTAAACTCCCTTAGAGGCTTTCCAGGGAAATTTTCCGCAGCTTGTGGCGTGGAGGGCAGAGAGCAGCTGGCAGCGGAACTTGCCCAAGCGCCTGGCACACGGCAGGGAGCAGCGATGTGGCGGGGCAGGGGCGGTGCCCGGGGTGTCCCCAGAGGTCCGTTT
>VZTB01002858.1:455847-474764 GCA_013397245.1 Thryothorus ludovicianus | reverse complement strand
CTCACAGGGCTCCATGAGGGGACGAACCGCCTTCCTCCCCTCGCCATGGCCACCGAGTCCCGCCCAGCAGCCTGAGGAATGCCCGCTCCACAGGGAACATTCCCCGCTCGCCCAGCCCGCCCCGCTGAGGGAGCGGCGAGCCGGGCCGGGCCGCCCACAGAAGGCGGGCTCAGCTCGGGGCTGCCAGGGGAGGAGGAGGAGGCGGCGGCGGTAGCGGCTGGTCCGGGTGGAGCCCGCCATGGAGCTGGGGTGGCTGCTATGGGGCACGGCCGTGCTGCTGCTGCTCCACGTCCTCATGGAGCTCAGCCCCACCGTCAACTTCGCGCTGCGCATCGGCTTCTACTGCCTGCTGTGCCTGGTGTCCTCGGCGCTGGCGGCCGCCGCCTGCCTGCTGATCAACGGCGGCCGCACGGTCAAGAACATGAGGTGAGGGGACACCGGGGGGAAAGGGGACAGCGCTGTCACCCCCCTGCCGCCGCCCGCAGCCCCTGAGGTGCTGGCGGCTTCTGTCACATCGGTGGCAGCGCTGCCCCTCTAGGCTCGAGGGGGGCTGTGCTGGCCCGTGGCAGAGCCCTCGGTATTTTGGGGATGAAGCGCCTGTAAAGTGGCGGAGGTGGCTTTTTTCTTGGGGGGGGGAAGCTGCAGGAGAGCGGTGTTTGTTGAGAGCGGCAGAGCACCGGAGCAGGCTGCCCTGGGAGTGTAAGGAATCTACCTGTCTGGAGACATTCCGAACACACCTGTGTCACTGGGTGACCCTGCCGTGGCTGATGTGGCTGATCTCTAGAAGGTCCCTTTTGGTCCTGACGATTGGGTTGGTTGTGTTTGGAGCGTTTCCTGCCCCAGGAGCAGAGGCTGGCAGGCTCTGTGCTGTGTATTGCCGGGGCACAGCTCTCCTGCAGCTGCTGTCCAGCCCTGTGTCCCCTTGACAGGACACCTGTGGCAAGGGACAAGGGGCTGCTGTCATCCAGCACCTCCTCTCCAAGCCGAGATACATTCTAAGGGTAGCTCATTTCCTGCTTTTGCTCTCCCCTAGGCAGCTCTTTACCTGTGCTGACCGTGTTATATGGATGGAGAGGAAAGGAGAGCCTTAGGATCCTTTAGGATCAAAGATTGGCAGCATCTCAGCAGGTGCAGCTGGACTTTGCTTTGCAGCGTGGCTTTCACAAGTAGGACTCAGGGCAGAGGGAGGGGGCACTGGGCACTGATGTGCTGCCTTGAGGGCTGTGCCCTGCCCGTCCCAGCTGGTGCCATGGCCCCGGGCAGTCTGCTCTGCCATCTCCAGCCCGGCTCTCTCTCCAGCTTTGGCTGCCTTGGCTCGCTCAGGAGCAGCTTTGCAACGCTCAGCCAGCTCTGCAGCTGGGAGAATTTATGATGTCAGTGATGGAGATGCTATCTTTTTATTCCCCCCCCAAAAATAAACCCTCTAAATTTTCTGTAAACTTCAAGGAATTATTTGGGAAGGAGAACTTGTGTTGGATAACTCCTCGTGTTGAAACCCAGGGCTGAATTTTGGCCAGAACCGCCCTATTCCTGTAATTTAAGCCTGTTGTTTCCGCGTAGTGGCACTGGCTGAAGATCGTGGGAGGTCCATGGTTGAGGTGATCCAGTGAATTCCTTATTTTTCCAGCATCCCAGGCTGCTTATTCCAGCTTGGGAAAGGGGGCTGGAGCAGAGCATGTGCTGGTGGACAGACAGTGATAATGGTGTTGTTGCCTGGCGCAGAACACTTCGTTCTTGCTGTGCTGCTGGCTCCACCGTCAAGCTGGTGTGACTTGAAAGAGGTTACCCAGGGTGTCTGATAGAGATAGAACTGTTTATCTGTGGTAAAACATCTTGCAAGAGCTTCCAATCTGGTAAGCAGATTTCAGTAGTCCTTGAAAATCAGAGTATCCTAAACAAGCCTCTGTGACTGGCTGTGGAGCAGAGCACGTGAATCTGGGGGCTGCTGGCTTTCATACTCAGACTGTTAGGGATGCACTGAAAAGTCCCATTCCCTGTCATTTCTGTGCTCCTTGTGCCTGGCAATGAGTGCACTGGTTTTACAACCCTCTGCAGCTGTGGCTGCACCACGCCTGGGTCATTGATTCCTACAGAGAAGCTGCTTGTGGGGTCAGAGGGAACTCAGAAACATCCTTTAACCCTGTGGGTGACATGGCCAGCCCAGCAGGGTTGCTGGTCATCCCATTCTTCTTTGCTCTGAGCTCTGCCCCTTTGCCTCTTTCAGTGGCTCACGCCACAGCTTGTGCAAGGAAGGTCTGTCCCCGGGCTGGCAGCAGGAAGCTGGATGGTTGCTCTTGAGTAATGTGTAACCAGCCTCTCCCAGCAGCCACTGAGCACTGTGACTTCCAGAGCGGTGACCTCTTTTTTGGTTGGCGGTCAGAAGGGAGGAGAAGTGTGATTTAGGTCACTCTGGAGGCCTGGCATCCCCCATGACCTCACTGGTCCGTGTCACCCTGCCTCTTCTCACCTGTAACCCTGGAATCACCCGGGCTGCAGCCCTGTAACCTTGGAGCTGGCTGTGGAGCTCAGCAGCTCTGCATTCCACCCCTGTGTCCTTTCCCTGGGTGTGGCTCTTTGCAGAGAGAAATGAGGACTGGTGGTGTCACCTTGGACCATTGGCCTGGCCTGAACTCCGGTGGCACAGCCAGCTCAGGTGGTCTGCATGGGGGGACACCCCACAGAGATGTGAACCCTGCTGTGGGTAGGAGCAAGCTGGGGGAAATCCTGTGGCCCAAGAGTTTGTGGAGACTTTTGGAGAGCAGATGCTGGGAGCTGCTGCCAAGCCAGGATGAAAAGCTGCCCAAGTGCTCATCTCCCCCCTGAATGACAAGGATGGTGCTCAGGGGGATGGTGCTGCACACTTCCCAAGCTGGACCCTGTGGCGGGGACAAAGCTGACACTGTCCCTCAATCTCCTGCTGAAGGAAGGAAAGCTCCATCCCCTGAGTGCCAGGGAGAAGGTGGCCCTGAGGCAGGACATGCAGGTGCTTGCTGGAGGGCAGGTCAGCTCTGGAATCAGCTCTAGGGGAGAGCAGAGCAGAGCCAAGCTGGTGGCTGTCCCTGGGAGCGCTGTTCACGTGCAGGCTCCTCTGCCACCTGTCCTGGTAAATGGCTGCTCCCTTGCCCAAAATAGCCCCTGTGTTCTGCCAGCTTCTGCTCATGTCCTTTGGCTTAGCTGGAGAGTCCCCAAGTCCTCAGGTCAAGGGGTGGCAGGGATGGGCCCTGCTCCTGTGGGCTGACAAGGGCATGGAAATGTGCTCTGGTGGGAGCTGGGAGCTCTGTCAGACCTATGGATCCACTGGGGAAGGGCAAAACCTGGAGCATGGGTTTGCCTGGGGCCACCCAGCCTCTGCCAAGCCATGTGGGGGCATCCTGTTTGCTGCTGCACCCTTGCCTTGTGCAGGGAGGTGTTTCTCACCTTCATTCCCCTCCTTCTTTGAGCACCCTGGGATTGTTATATCCTTGAGCAGCATCTTCCAGCACTGCAAGGGGCAGCCCTGGCAGAGCCTTCTTGGGTGCTGGGTGTGCTGGGGAGTGGCAGCTCCTGGGAGAATTGTTTGAACAACTTGTGAGGCCCTGCTGCTTGCAGGAGGAAGAGTCTGGTAGCACTGGGGCAGCCCAGAGCCATGGCACTGAACAGGGCAAATGAGCAGCACTTCTGGAGCACGTGGGGCCCTGCAGGGCAGACATCTGGGTGACCACAGCACAAATAAGACTGGAGATTCTCTGTCCTAAAGCTCTTCTTGTCTCCTTCCACCCCCACTGGGTATAGCAGCCCCTGCCGTCCCTGCCCTGCTGCTGACTGCTTCTCTCTCCTGCAGAATCATCAGAGCTGTTGTCAGGACCTTCAAGTATTTCTTTGGCCTGAGGTTTGAGGTGAAGGGACTGGAGAACTTCAAGGTGGAGGGCCCTGCCATCATCGTGTCCAACCATCAGAGCGTCCTCGACATGATGGGTGAGGAGCTGGTGGGAGGGAAGAGAACATTTCTCCTGCACTGAGAGAAATCCTGCTTGTACCTCCTGGACAAGCAGCCCCTGGTGCAGCTTCCCCATTGGTGCTGGTTGTGGGAAGGGTCTCCTGTCACTCTGAGCATGGCCACACCTGTGCAGCCCCCCAGGTACTGCTGTCCTTGTGGGCTGGCCCAGCACGTGTGCCCTGCTGGACTCCCTGGGGCTGCCTCTGGGAGGGTCCTGCTGTCACCTGCAGCCACCCTGCCCCACTAACTCTGCTGTGTGCCAAGCCAGGAGAGAAGCAAGGCACCAGCCTGTCCCTGGTGGCCCTGTCCTTGTCCTACCTGAGTGCAGGCAGGGGGGGTGACTGCTGGGTCTTGCCCTCTGCCATCCCATTAGGGCTGATGGAGGTCCTGCCCGACAACTGTGTCCAGGTGGGCAAGAGAGAGCTGATGTTCATGGGCAGCGTGGGGCTCATCATGTACCTCGGTGGAGTCATCTTCATCAACAGGAAGAGCACCAGCAGTGCCAAGATGGTGATGTCAGAGGTGGCCAAGACTATGGTGGCTGAGAACGTGAGTGTCACTGCAGAGCTGGGTGGGGTGGCACGAGGGGATTGTGGCACTCCTGGTGCTGGCTCAGCTTGGCAGAGCTGGCTGGTGTTTCCCATTGTTGCAAGTGGATTTCTGGAGCAGAGCCTTGTCTCTCCATGTGCAGGTGAAGGTGTGGGTGTACCCAGAGGGCACGAGGAACTGCACTGGGGATTTGCTGCCCTTCAAGAAAGGAGCATTTCACCTCGCTGTCCAGGCACAGGTAACGGTGCTTTGCCCCTGCAGGGGAACCCTGAGTGCTTTTGCAGTGGCACTGCACACTGGTCATGCAGTGTGTGGTTTGTTTGCTCTCAGATGAGCTGTGTTCCCAGGTAACACCTACTCAGGTAAACCACTGGTGTCACAAGTGCTGCCCAGAAGCAGCCAAGAGGCTTTTCAGGGAATGAGCTGACCCTGGGCATGAGTGGCTGCAGACAGTGGAGAATTGCCCTGTCCTCTCTCCTGCCTGGTGTCCCCTCTGGAGGGAGGAGTGTGAGGCACAGGCACACTTGATCTTTATCTCCAGGCTTTCCTGGGCAGTGCCTGTGCCCAGGGGATCCTTGGGGCATGGCTGCAGCCCAGAGCTCAGTCCTGGCAGGGAGTCCAGTGGGTTCTTTCCCGAGGAAACCCAAAGCTGTTGATTCCTTTCTCAATCCCCCAGGTTGCAATAGTGTAGTGGTGATTCAGGATTGTTAATTCTTGTGCTTTGGAGCAACATCTGGGCTTGCTCTGTGTGAAAATAGCTGCTGCCTTCCTGGCAGCCATATGGCAGTTCTTGGTATGTCTTTTCTCTCCAAAATGACAGCATCCATGAGCAGTTAGTGGGGGAGCAGGCCAACAGCTTCAGCCAGCCAGAGCTGTCTCAGGAGCAGGGTGCTTGCCTGGGCACAGTGCTGGGGCAGTGTGCCAGAGACTGGGATGACTCGAGGCCTCAGGGGAAACTGGTTTCCCCAGGAGAGACGTTGCAGCAGGGATTTTGGGAAAGGGGAGAGCTGCCAGCTCTCTCACTGGGTTCGTTTGGCCAAGCCCAGGGTGTAGCTTGTGTTGTACCATCCCCATTCCTGCCTGGGTGATGCAGAGCCTGGCAGCTGCTGGGAGGAAAAGATGACACGGATCTGATCCCCGCCTCTGCTACGCCCCCCTGAGTCACCAACTGTAGATCCTGGCGGTGTTAGCAGCGCTGGAGCAGCAGCTCTGCCTGCCCTCCTGGCCCTGTGTCTGTCTGCAGCTTCCCCGGGAGCAATTGATAACAACTGGTGACTCCTTTTCTTAGAAACTGAAAGCAGAGCAGCCACCCTGCCCCAGACACGTGCTGTACAACAGGCAAGGCCTGTCAGAACAGGCAGCCTGCAGTGTTTGATTGCAGCACAGGAAATACCTGGGGTTTGAAGCCTCACTTGGGTCGAGGAGCCCTAAAAGCCAACGCTGAGCTGAGGCTGGAGTGGAATTTGGCCCTGGTTCCTTGAGTGACCCTGTGCCTAGAGTTTTTAGGGAGTGGTTTTGATTCCATTTGACTGCTGATTGTTCCAGCCTTTGGAAGTGGGTGTTGTTTATGGGGCTGTGTATCTGACTCACAGGCCAGGTCAGCTCTGCTGTGTGGGATTTGCTGCCTGCCTCTGGCCTGCCCTGAGCTGCTGAAGTGCCAGTCACTCCTTTTTCTTCCCTTCCCCAAGGTCCCAGTGATCCCTGTGGTGTATTCCTCCTTCACCAGCTTCTACAACCCAAAGACAAAGCTATTTACATCAGGTAACCAAGAGTCACTTGGAGACAGAGTTGCTGTTGTCCCGTGTGGAGATCTGGCTCACAAGGGTGTGGGAGGGAAGCAGAGCTGGGGTGAACAGGAGGAGCCCTGCTGGGAGATGTTTGGAGGCAGTTCAAAGCACTTGGCACCAGAGCCTGGGCTGGGTTAACTCAGGAAGGGCTGTAATTAAATACAATGAGGGAAGTTTTCATTAAAAATTAGTTGCCACCTCCTGCTCTGGGCAGGCTCTGGCTGGGATGGCAGTTTGGGGGATAATTCTGGGTGGCACAGCTGTTGGAGCTGGGATCCAACTCTGCCTGTGCCCCAGGGATGGATGCCTGAAGCCTTGGGAGGGATTGAGGGCTGTGCTGGGGCTGTCCAGGGTGGGGGAACAGGGCAGAGAACAGAGCTCCTGTGTCATGTGGGTTTCTCACAGGCTCCTCTCTTGTCCCCAGGCAAAATCAAGGTTGAGGTTCTGCCTCCAATAGAGACCAAAGGGCTGACGTCAGACGATGTCACCGACCTCAGTGACAGATGCTTCAGCACCATGAGGGAAACCCTCTTCAGGCTGTCAGGCCGTCCAAGCAAGGCAAAGGACTCATCCTAGAGGCTTCTCCAGTGGTGTCACCGTGTGGTGGTGGCTGAAGGGACCTGTCCTTGCCAAATACTGAAGGAACTTCTTTTCCTCTGCAGTGATTTCTAACTCTTGGGAGCACCACAGACTGGCACACACAGGGCGTCAAGCCAGCACTAAGGTTCCCTTTTGAGTGGATTTCTCTTATGGGTTCATTTTCTCACTTTGAAATGTCTCCTTTCTCTGAATTTCTCAGGCATCAAACTTGTGCTACCAAAGGGCTCAATGACCAGAGAGGTGAGTTCCCCCAGCTCTTGCAGCTGGCACGGGGTGACAGCAAAAACCTGCCTGGGGCCTGAGCTCTGCCTCGTGTGACTGTCCCTGCACCTGTGTTCCTGCAGGCTCAGCTCGTGCTGGCCTGGCCCTGTGATGTCCCAGGTGGAAACCACCAGGCAGCAGCTTGTATCAGCACAACCTTGATGCTCAAACAGGGCTGAGAACTGGGTGAAAATCCAGATTTTGTCTTTTCAGCAGCGCTAGGAGTGTGATGTCCTCCCTGGACACGCCACCCACCAGTGGGACTCACGGGCCCGTGCCCTTGAGATGCCCTTGGGTCACAACGGCATCACGTTGGGATGCTGCTGCCAGCTCCCTGCCGTGGTGGTGGCTCAGCCTAGTCACATCCCGGCGCCTGCAATGCCCCCGATGGAGGCAAAGGGCTCTGTCGTGCTCGTTTTGTCACTTGTCATGGTCAGCACTGGCCGAAAGATGGTGCCTGTCCCGCGTCTCTGCTGATCCGCGAGGCGGAGCCGCCGCTCTCCGAGGGCTGTAAAACCCCTGCAGAGCCGCGGGGTGGGTGAGCTGCAGCTGGAACGGGGCTGGGAAAGCCTGGGAGGCTTCAGCCCCCCTTTGGGGAACATAAACCCCGCTCCCCGTCAGCTCAAAGGGGTTTCCCTGTGCTTTGGGGACCAGCTGAGCTCCTGGATTCCTCACCGGGAGCTGTGGAATGTTGATGCCCTTGGGGGCTGGGTCAGGTCCACGGTTCCTGCAGCTTTAGCTCTGCTGTTCATGGCATAGGGGACCTTGGGAAAAGCCACCTGGGGCTGCTCAGGTAACCAGCACACCCAGCTCCTGCAGCCTGCGTTGGTGGAGTTGTGTTTTCCTGGCATTTTGGGGCTGAAGCCTCAGCTGGGAATGGCAGGGAGCTCCATGAAAGGAGCCCTTGGGCCGAGCTGGTGCTGCCAGGGGCTTCACTGGAGGGGCCTTACAGTACAGACTCAGGGGAGGGGAAGGGTCGGGGTGGGAGGATGGGAACCAAACCAGCACTTTGTGAGAGTGGCAGATAAAGGGCTGTCATGGAGAGTCGACCCAGGGAGAGCCCTGGGAGGGCTCCTGGGGAGGGGAATCATGTCTGACTCCTCCTGGGAGGAGGGAGCAGTGCCTCTGTGTGCAGTTGTCTGCTGTTCACTTTTAATCGGGCTGAGAATGTTATGTGCTTTACAAAAAAATCAACAACAACAACAAAAGGAATTACACCTTTGGTTATTTAAATAAAGGAGCCTCCTGGTCTTGTGTGGGGGCTGAGGGAGGAGGATGTGGGGTGCTGAGCCCTGAGCTCTTGCAGGGGGTGGGTTTGGTGATGTAGGGGTGGCAGGGGGTCCTTGTCCCCACCCTGTACCCCCAGGCAGGAGGGCTGTGTTTCACCCAGCCTCACTGGTGAGGCACCATCCCAACTCCAGGGCTCCTAGAGAGCAGAACAGGAGCTGCAGGGATGGGCACCCACTCCTGTACCCAGCCTTGCAGGCACCAGGGGCACCTGTCCCCTGCCATGACACCTGGCTTGGGGCTGCAGGGACTTATCCCCACCTTCTCCCTGTGGCAGCTGCCAGGTCTGTGCTCCACAGGACAGACAGCACAGCCAGCCCTGTGCCCTGCTGCTCCCTGGGAGATGTTATCCCAGGATAATGCTGAGGAAAAGCCAGGTGATCTGAACACCCCCCAGGTCACACACAGCCAGTCTGGCACAGCCAGGCACTCATGGCACGAGGTAAGGCTTTTATTTGCTGCCTCTCCAGCAGGGAGAGGGCTCAGAGTCCAGTTTGGAAGGAACTGTTGGTGAGGTGAGCTGGAAGAGAGGACGATGGAGATGCTGATGGGAGCCCAGCCTTCTCCTGCTACCCTGTGCCTTCCTGTAGATGGTGTGGCTTCATCCCCAGCCTGGGGCTGGAGAGGGAGATCAGAGCTGTGGATGCACTCTGCTAGAGTTCGTTCTTGCAGGAACCTGGGAAGATTGGGGGGAAAAAAAAATCAGCAAGATAAATTCAGTCATTAGCCTGGCTTTGGTTTGTGTCTTTCCCTAGCAGAATGAGACTGACCTGGGAATGTCACCCACACTTGTTGCTTTTCTTTTGCCAAACAACCCCAGGTTGGCTTCATCCCCTCACACTCAGGAGTGTCACTCTCAGCTCCCTGGCATGCCACAGTCCTTGCCTGGGCCCTGTACACAATGTCCCCAAACCCAGTGACAGGAACAGTGACAGTCTGTGCTGGATCAGAGTAATTCAGACCTAGAGGGGCCAAAATCAGAATGGCTTAAAGAGTTCTGACCTGGTGCCTCTGCTGATGGTTTAAAGAACAGAAAATGGTTTTTTTGGTCATTGCACTCATCCTCACTGAGCAGTTACTTGGAGAGTGCAGTTGTAGGGTAGCATTCACTGGGAAATGCTCCACCAGGCCCGGAGCAGGGAAGGCTGAGTAACTCCCTGGGATACCCTGCGAGCCCCAAGGCTTGCTGGAGTATGACAGGACAGCTTTGTGTCCTAGAGGGACTTGCAAGACCATGAAAAGAGACAAAAACAGGTTTTGCTTGCTGAGACACACTTGGCAGAAATTAATTTCGGGACTTTGGAGTCATCCCTTGGAATGAATCCATGTTACCTTGTGATACTGCTCACATTCCTCTGTGCTGTCACTAATAATATGTGCAGGGCACTACTGGAAAACTCAGCCTGCTGGAACACTCCGTGGTTGTGGTAATTACCCTTTTCTGAGATGGTTTCTAAGTATCTATTTGCAGCTACTTTGTCTTCAAACAAGTTCTTTGAATTCTTTTTCTCACTCAGCCATTACTGGAAGCACTGAACTGGGACGGGATGTGCCCTGAACCACTTTTCTCCTGAGCCTTTCTAAGTCTCCACAAGCTGCTGTTGCACACCTCAGCCATGTCTAATTTCTGGAATTATTTAATGGGAAAAAGAGCTGCAGAGAGCTGCCTATCAAAGTAAAAGAGTTCAGATGGTTGAGCTCTGCTTGGAGTCAGGGTGAGCACCACAGGGACCCGAGGGGATGCTGTCCCTCTACCTGGTGGGGACACCAGGCAGGACACCCCCACCTGCAGCCATTTCACACATGACAGCTCTCACTGGGGTCCCTTCCTCAGTTTGCTGCTTCAGAGACCCTCTCTGCTGCCCTTGCTGGTCTGTAAACTTCCAAAAGAAATGCCTAAAACTTCCCAGGCTCATAAATCTGCCAACTTCTGCACGCTCCCTAAATTTCCCTGATTGACTTTTTGGACTGTTGATTTCCTAAGAGCCAGGGGTTCTTTCCTAAGGACTGGGTTATGAGGAAGGGACAGCAGCTGTGAGGTGCTGCCTGCCACACGTGACCCACTGCTCTCAGTGCCTCCCTCAGCTCTGCCCCACGGCCACCACATCTCCATGTGCCAATCCTACCATTTTTTGGCTGCTACAAGGGCAGTCAGACAGTGCAGCCATAGAAACAGCTTTGAAACAAAGCTAATGGGCTGTTTGCGTTCATCCTTTATTAATTACAGGCTGCTGAGCTTGAGGCAGATCCAGATTAACAGTGGCATATGTGTTACTGATCTCGCTGGCCCACATCTGCTCCCCGTGGCCACGGTGGCTGGAGGGAGATCCTTCCCCACTGCTTTTTTTCCAGGCACTTACAGGTCTCCAGCCGCTCCTCCAGGAAAGAGATCTGCTCGCTCAGGGAGTCGATCCTGTCCAGCTGCTGGAGGGAGTGGGACAAGCGGCTGATGGGGTCTGCACCGACATCCTCTGGCGGCATCAGGTTGTGGAAGGGGGCCAGCACCAGCTGGAGCTTCTGCAGGGAGAAGGGGAGCTCTGAGTGCATCCCCCCCGGCCAGGAGGACCACCCGGGGGGATGCAGCACCCACCCGGGAGGGCTCGTGGGGCTGTGGTTGTGTTCAAAGGGCTGGAAAAGCCGCGGCGTGGGCGCGGCCGGCGGCGGGGGAGCACAGCTGGGATTGCTGCTGGGATGTTAAAAATAGAGCCGGGGAGGAGGGAAACCCTGGCTGCAAACAGCCCCGGGTGGGAGCTGGCTGAGTAGGAGCAGGGCAGGGGGATGTGCTGCAGCTCACCTCCTCCAGAGCTTCCACTCTGCTCCTCAGGTCCTTCATTTCTTCCTTCATTTCACTGGAGGGACCTGAAAAAGTGACCGGGGGAATGTCAGTGAGTAAAAGCCCCACTGCTGAGGTGAGGTGGAAGCTGCTGGGAAGACAGACACGGCTGCAGGGCTCTGGCCAAGCTCTGCTGCTTTCCACCCCCCTGGGAGCATCAGCTGGACCTGCTGGCATCTAGTGCAGCTGCCAAAGGCACACGCTGCTCCTGCTGCTGCAGCACCTGCAACGAAGTGGGGAGGGTTTCAGGCAGTGGGGTGATGCTTAAAGGACAAAAGATCTGGTGGATCCTGGCCTTTTGTGCCCGTGTTGCCAAAAAACACCCAGCTCTGCCCTGAGCTGTGGTGGGCATGAGGGGTTGTCCTTGCTGAGGGCCCTGCACAGGGATAGAGGCAGGTGGGGCACGTGCAGGTGGTGCCCTGCTGTCCCAGGAGTTTGCTGAGTGATGCCCGTGCTGGCCACAGCGCATTATTACTCACGGTACGAGTTTGAAGTGTCACAGCGCGTACCAAAAGTAATAATGGGCCGTCACCAGCGGCCGCTCCTCGTGGCTCCGGACCTGCCCTGCAGGAACGAGGACGATGACGGAGAGCACAGACACATCCCAGACACCTCCAGCCACAGCCAGGCCCCGTCACCCTCACAGATGGATTTGTGCTCGGGGGAAGTTGTTCGGGTGGGAGAAGCGAGAATGAAGCTGAGGGATTCTGGCTGTTGTCTCCTCTCCCATCTCCCCCCACTCCTGCGATGCTGAGTGTTCCCTCAGCTCTCGCTGCAGGTCCCCAGCAGCTGGGGCTCAGTGTGGGGGCAGGTTACCTGCTTGGCTGGAGGTGTCTGTCCCAGGCGTTGGCACCAGGGGCTGGCAGCCCTTGTGATCGGCAGTGAGGCTGAAGCCATCCCGGCAGGCACAGTGGAAGCTCCCGGCTGTGTTGATGCAGAGCTGGCTGCACCCGTGTCTCTGGCTGGCACATTCATCCACGTCTGGAACACAGGAACAGCTCATGAGGAGGGGACAGGCTGAGGGGCACAGGGGGTTTAGGCACAGAGGGGCTGCAATGGAACCCCAGTGAGTGCCCCCCAAACGAGCTGGTGTTTGTGCCGGGCACAGCTCTGGGTGTCTCAGCACCGCCAGTGCCTGGGACAGCCCTGGATAAACCTGGGCTAAGCTGGAGGGGGTCTGGCCTCCTCCCCTCCTCCTGCTCCCCCCACAACACAGCCAGAAGTAAAAGCTGTGGTCAGAAATGTCCCAGCTCTGGCCAGGCGGGCGCAGGCAGCGCTCGGCTCTCATCCCAGATTTACGGCCGGGGTTTTGGTTCCAGCCAGCTGTGGTGAGGAGCTATCAGCCCTTCAAGTGTGTACAAAACCCAGTAACCTCTCCTCACACGGGGGAGTTATTAAAGCTGTTCCCACAAAGCAGAAAGAGCTGAAGCGCTTCCCACGCCCGGGCAAATCTGTTTTAGGCAGTGGGAAAATCCTTTCCCTCGGAGCCAGAGCTGTCAGTGATGCACTCAGCCCTGCCTGGCCCAGCATGGGTCAATGCCACACGCTCCTCCTCTGCCTTGCAAGAAGCTGGAAAGCTGGGAAAAGCTGGGAAATGCTGTGGCAGGAGTTTGCAACTCTGGTGTGCACCACACTGCCCGATTTCCCCGTGCTGTGATGAGCACCGAGCTGTTCCTGTGCTGGAGAGGAGCCTGGACATCACCAGGCTTCCCCTCCACCCCTGGATATTTTTGGTTTATGGATTTTTAGTCTGTGCAGTAAAAGGGCGTTTTAGTTTACAGCAAGAGTTTACAAAGCCTGGGAGGGATGATCACGAGCACACGATCTCAGGCTGGCCCCACAAGAGCTCTGTGCTGCAGAGAGGCTTTTGCTGGCACGCTCACAGCTCTGCTCACACTGACCCAGCAGGCAGAGAAAATGGGGATGCCAGAGCTGCACAGGAGGGCTGGGAGCACTGAGGCAGCCCTGGGAGCCACACTTCCCATCTTTTCCTGTGGCATTTGTGTGCAGAGAGACAGAATCTATCATGGCCCATGGTCTGATAGGAGCCAGAACGCTGGTCCCTGTCCCCCCTGAGGGGTTTATAGGGCAAAGGACACCCCAGAGCCCCATGGCAGCTGGGATGCTCCCAGGAGAAGCTCTCCCAGCAGCAGCGGGGCAGGAATGACACAGGGAGGGACAGGGGGACACGGCCAGTACCTGTCTGGCAGGCTCGCCCCGTCCAGCCGGGGGGGCAGGAGCATCTCCCGGGGAAGGCGCAGCTCCCGCCGTTCTGGCACGGCTCCCAGCAGAGAGCTGCGGGAGGGAACACCAGCACAGCATCACCCAGCGGCTCCGGGGGACCCCAGCTCCCCCTGGATGTGTGCACACCCCAAAACGCACCAGCACACACAGAGGGGTTGAGTTGCCCGGGGGGAGCAGGGCTCAGGATGGGTGGGAGGGAGAGGAGGTGGGAAGAAGCTGAGGGGTCTGCTGGCAGCAGAGGTGGGGAGGAGGAGGAGGAGGAGGGCAGCAGGAAGCAGCAGCCCCTGGTGCCACACTCTGAGCTCATCTGGGGACAGACTGGCTGCTGCTGTGGTTTGCATTTGTTGCCTCCTGAAAGCATTTCTCATCCATTCCTGCTGATTTAGATGGGAAGGACTTGTTTTATTTATCCTCTGGTAATTATAAAGACAATAAGCGATCCCAAAGGAAAAAGGCCCACGAGGCAGCAGAGAAAAGCTGGGAATTAATCACATATTGAACCGCATTTGGCTGTGATGGTGAAAAATTAATTCAGGGGGAATTGGTAAATGAGAGATTTGGTCTGGGGCCTCCTCCAGGGACATGACAGGTCTGGGGACAGGCAGTGTCACCAGGACAAGCCAGCAGCTCCTTACCTCTGTTACAGCCGAGCGTGTGGCCATTTGCTCTGCTCCAGCCAGGACAGCACGAGGCCGTGGGCTCGGCCAGCTGCCTGTACCTCTGCCTGTAGACAACCCTGTAGATGGTCCTGCAAGGCAAGGATGGGCTGAGCTGGGCACCCCAAACCCAAATCCTGCTCCCACAGCGGCTCAGGACACTCCCAGGGACTGCCACCCCCACGGCTGTGGATGGAGCAGGATCCCTGCTGCCACAGCCCCCGGGGCACAGGCAGGGCACTCACCTGTAGGTGCTGCAGAGGCGGTGGCCCTGGCAGGTGGTGAGGTAGGGCTGGTACACGGGCTGCACGTGGGACTCGGCGTGGGCGCTCGGCGGCCCCGCGGCCGCGCACACCCTGCGGCTGAGCACACAGCGGTCAGTCCCTGAGCCGGGACACGGCCTGAGCTCCCCTCCCTGCACTCGGCTAGTGGACAGCTCTGGCTGCTCGCCCCAGTGACCTGGGAAGCCACTTCAAGCTGTTTCGGGTCAGTGACACAACTCTGGAGTGCTGGCGCGGGCGCTTCCTCCCCCGTCCCCGGGGAGAATTGGGATCCAGATTTAGGGATGGTTTACCCATTACAGTCATTGTCTCCCTTCCCCTAAAATCACTCACTTTCTGGGTGGATTTTTCCTTTCTGAGACTTTTGCATTCCTGAAACTGATGCCCCTGTGGTCACCAAGAAATTAATGATTTCACAGGAAGGGTCAGGCTCACCACAAAGAAAATAAAGGTTGGATAAGAGGCACTCCCCAGCCTTCCTAAGATAAGTGTTATCCAGTCAAAAACTTTCCCAAGGTTAACAGCCAAAGTGGTCTTGGTTAAACATCCTTTTTTTTCAACAATTTCCAGCCCAAGCAGGTCAGTCCCACTGAGGAACCCATCTACTTGTCTCAGCCTCCCAGCTCAATTAGAAACTAAAATAAAAAGCCTGGGAATTAGCATGGACATCAGATGGCTTCCATTAACTCCAGAAAACTCCTCTCAAGCTCATGATTAATGTTATAGAAAATGCAATTTTTAAATGGCAATTGTTTGCTTTTTGTAAAATTCAGAACAAAGTTTTAGCTGCAGCCTTCTGCATGTGAGTGAGAAATTCAGCTGTGGTTTCAGTGCTGGACAGAATGTGAAAGGTTTGATGCTGGAGGAGCATTTCAGTGTAAAAACAAACTTTGTAGAAAATGTGAGCTGTGTCTGGGGGCGGGTTTTGAGCTCCAGCTCCTCTCAGCTGGGGAAGAAACTGGGGCACTGAGCTCTGTGCTTCCTCAGACCCAGCAGGAGCTGAGCTGTGCCTGCCCAGGCTGTGCTGGGATCCAGGGAGTTCTCCCAGACCCATTTCCCAGGAAGGGAAGGGGAATTGCTGGAGCTGCCACTGCTGGGCTTGCAGGACCGTGGGCCCCAGCAGCATCCTGGGGAACACAAAGCACAGCCCGAGGCTTTCCACACTTGTGTCCCTGGATGTCCATCAGAGCTGAGAGCTGCATGCTCCTCTGGTGACAGCTACATCCTCCAATGGCAGCTTGTTCACAAGGCTTGATGTGTGTGCTGGCAGCATTTCACACTTATTTTCATGAAGGATGTGCTTGAAAGTGACTGTAATAATTCCTGAACAGCTCAGGGCCTGATGAGCTTTTGACTCTCCTGGACAAAAAGCCCAGAGAGTCTTTGCATCCCTGCATGGAGTTAAACAGAGCTGGGACATTTCCTCTGAAAGATGTTTTAGCTTCAGTGAGAAAGCAAACAACCAGCAAGGAGCTGCTGAGCCCTGGAGAGCTTTTCCCACCTCCTCACCAGCCCAGAGAGCCACACAGGGCTGTACTCCCCCCAGAGAGGATGTGCCTCACCCTGGTGGGTGTGGAACACACCTGAGAGGTGCAGACAAAACAGGGCCTTACCCTGCCTGGGCAAAGCCCTCCGTGATGCTGGTGCTGAGCATGAGGAGGAGTCCCCAGAGGAGGCAGCCGAGGCTCCGCATGTCCCGCCCGTCCCGCGGCACCCCCGGGGCCGCTCTTCCGTGGGGTGTGCTGGCTCCTACTGCATGGCTCGTCCTTCAGAGGGGATCCCTGCAAGCAGGACAGCAGCGCTGTGAGCGTGAGGAAATTTCAGGAAAAAAATTCTTCACTGAGAGAACGACCGAGCACTGGAATCATCTGCCCGGAGAGGCGGTGGAGTCACCATCCCTGGGCGTGTTTGAAAAAACACTGGATGCGGCACTCAGCGCCGTGGTTCAGTTGATGAGGAGGTGTTGGGTCAAAGGACTTGATGATCTCAAAGGTCTTTTCCAGCCTAGCTCATTCTGTGGTTCTATGGGGTGTCCCTGCCCAGCTGGTGACATCCTACAGAGCCGTGGGGACAAAGCCCCGGCAAGGCGGGAGCTGCTCCAGGCACAACCCCACCTTGCCCCGCTCCTCTCATCACTGTGGCACAACGTTAATTCAGGAATTATTCTGGATTTACCCCGGGGGATGCTCTCAGGGCTGTGCAGTGATGTGTTGAGGGGCAGGGAAGGGACGTGTTTGGCCTGAAACTCGCCGCCAGTTCCAGGCAGTGAGAGCAAAACAATGGCCCATCATTTCTTAATGCACACAGCATTGTAAAGCTGTGTTTTCCCACCACATAACACACTGAAATCTGATCTTCTTCTCTTTAAAACACAAATTCGTGACAGAGAAAAGTGCTGTAAGGGCCATATGTACCATCTGCAGAGTGGGTTCTGAGGCACAAACAGAGAGGTTTTGATTTTCTAGCAGAGGACAAATAAGAAACAAGGCTGGAGAGGATCAGTAACAATATCCAATTTAAACAATATCTCATTTAAACAAACCACTTGGCCTCCGGATGGCAGCAGTTGAAGGAGAAAGAAATATAGAAACCCACCTTAAATATGCACCAATTAAAGAAAGAATCAGATCTTCTGATTAAACTTTCTGAAAGGGGAGGCTACACAACAAGAAATCTCCTTCTGAGACTGCAGACATGGTGAGCTGCAAATCAACTTTCTAAAATCCCTGAGTGCTGTGGGGCGGGATCAGACTGGAAAATTTCAGTTTGATCCCCAAACTCCATTGGGAAAACCCAACCCTGAGACAGGTTGTTACAAATAACCATGGCAAATCTGCAGGCCCGCATCCTTTCCTTGGTGCAGGAGAGGAATCTGAGGCAGGGAGAAATGGAGATTCACATCTGGAGAGAAACCAGCCTGGTGCCTTCCTGCCCCTTAATATCAAATGTCAAATATCAAATATCCCAGCAGATTTCCATGCAAGCTCAGCCCTGAGGATGGAAGGAGGATTTTGATGCTTTAAAGCTTATAGTCTTCCATTTTCCTTCAAATACAGCAATTAATTGAATTTTCTAACGATGAATTTATGGTACCTCCACCATTAGGAAAGCAAATCTTGCTTGTCTTGCAGGAAAGTATTTTTAAAAATAGTGAAGGAGCTTTCCCTCTCCCCAGTCCTCCTGGAGACATTCCAAGGACACTGGTGTACAGACACACACCAGCTCCCCTTTGCTCCATCAGCCAGCTTTTCCCAGGGCTATACTGGGACACAAAACCTCCCCACAATCCCAGATCCCGGGCTCTCAGTGCTGCTCCTGGAGTCTGGAAGCCAAACTCTGCCAACCATCTCCATCCTCCCACAGGATTCCCGTGCCTGCCATGAGAGCTTTTCCTGTGGGGACAGCGAGAAACGCAGGGCACGAGCCTAAAATACAGAGAGTTTGTTTTTCCCTTTGAACTGCCCTACCTCGAGCACCCAGAGGATCCCTCTGGGTCATAAAATTATGGTTGCTTCATACCAGAAAAAGCTGAAAGTAGAAAATAATGACAGTCTAGACTCGTCACTTTTATGGGTTTACAAAAATCAACCTCTTTAAAGCTGCTGGGGATCCTCCAACCTGTTGCCACCACCTATTCCATGCTTTTTTAAAGCACAGAACTTAAGGAAGAAAAAAATTATGCTCAAGAAAAAAATAAATATTTTTTTTGTCTCTGCCTTTTAAGCTTCTCAAATGAAGAGGTGAAGCCCCTTGGCCTGACAAGTGAAATTATGTCTTAGGGGTCAGCAAACCCTCCTTGGCCGACCACGTGCTCTTGCGAGTCTGGGGATCCCTGTCACATCAGCCAAAACCATTCCCAAAATTTCCCAAAACTCTGCTCTTGCTTCACCTTCCACAGCAACCGAGGGGACACACAAACCCACAGGCGCAGGTGAGCAGCACTTTTCTCCAGCTCTGCCCACGGAGCCAAGGCTAGAACTCCAGCTGACGGCAGCAGGAGGAATTTGTTCTGTCTGCAAAGGGGTGAGAGAATCCAGCCCCCGGCGAGGATGCGATGGCTCTCCCGGGACCGCCACTGTCCCGGACAGCCTGGCCTGGCTCTGCAGGTGACACCGCGGCTCCAAACCCGGCCTGTCCCCCCAGAGCCAAACTCTCCCGGAGAGGGTCAGCAGCGGCCGCGGGGAGATGGATTCCTGGATTCTTCCTGCCAGACACCTCCAGCTGTTCCCTGCGCCGGCTGGGATGCGGTACCGCGGCATGGAGCGGGACAAGGGGCTGGGGACACTGCGGAGGGGCTGTGCCACTGTCCGGCGGGGCACGGGGACACGGGGACACGGGGACGCGGAGACACGGGGACACGGGGACACGGGGACACGGGGACACGGGGACACGGGGACACGGGGACACGGGGCACGGCCACACCGTTACCATGCAGGGACCCCG